>WHYT01014053.1:99603-165311 GCA_009806455.1 Tetrax tetrax
GAATGAAATTTAAGATTAGCCTAAATTCTTATACATAGAGAAATAAAGGGAATTGTTTTCTTGACCCTAGAAATATTCCAGTAATACTACAGTCTCATTTAAGAAAATGAGCAGTGTTTCCAGGAAGACACTATAGACATACCTTCTTAATGAGTACTCTGTAGTCTCTTTAGCATTATATCTACTCAGAATTAATCTAGATGGTTTTCTATCTGATTTAAAAAGGAAATAACATGGTTCAGAGTATCAAATATTTTATGAAATGCTGTTGTTGACTGGGTATTTAAAAAATAAGGCCTCAGAAACCTAAGACCAAAGCAGTAGTCATTCTGCTTTTTGTACACTTGCTACGTGTTCATCCAGTCAGCAGCATTTTGTGTTAACTTGATACATACATGTATGTGCTGTATAGACATACTGTGTATTTACATACTCTGCACTAAGTGAAAATATTCTGAAAATAAAGGGAGATAGGCACACTTTCTCTTAATGTATTTGTACTTCTTAAACCTAACAAGTTCTTTACATGCATTTAAACAATGGTGTAAGCCACCACTCATGTAAAATGTGTTTTGTTTTGAAGCATTTTTGAGAACCGCCTTACTTGTGTGAATAAATGTAACCGGTTAGCCAGTAACCACCTTCTGAAGCATGCTGCATTCTCTAGTATTCACCTGTCAGTATAAGAACATTAACTTGCAAACAGTAAGCTTTGTAATTGACTGTTCTTTCATCTCAAGATTAGAAAAATAAAATTTATCTAAAATTGGCCCTGTTGAAATAGTTGTAAAGTGCAATGGGCAGATGAGTGGCGAACAGTAAATATATTCCATTTCATAGTGTTTTATACAATGAGATTGAGGGTTATATCCATATTCTCCTTTTTCCCTGAGTTTAGTTGGAATCATATAAAATAGACAACAAAAAAAGCATATGTTGTTCTACTGAAACTAGTGCTGAAGATGCTCCAAATGACTTTTCCCTTAATACAGAAAAAGAAAATGTGGTTGGTTGGGAAGTGTCCAAAGAGTAACAAAGAAAGTAGCAGAAAAGAAAAGCATGGCTTTTGGTTTAGCCTTCATTTTTGCTACCAGAGGTTTTGTTTATTTCCAAGATGAGCCATGGCAATTCAAACTGAGAGGGAGTTAAAAAGAACGGTTACTGCAGGAGGATGACAGGGCATTCTTGGGAAAACTCTGATCCTAAGAGATCCTACAGATAGAATTTCCAATAATATCTAAACCTGCAACACTTTACTGTTCAGTCAAATAAAGATAATTTTAGTCAGAAATCCTACTGTATTCAGAAAAGACTATTTGAATGTGTTACCTGGAACATGTATCATATCTTCCTGAGTAAGCAAACTGTAGATCAGATGTTTGACACTTCTGGTGGCATTGAGGGAGTATGTAAGAACTTCTGAGGAAGACAAGGGAAAATCATGGTTTCTAGAAAAGATGAGCCAAAATAATTTTTCAGGCACAGTCTGCACCCGGTACACTTGTCTTGAAGCTTAAAGCTTCCAGGTGGCTGACTTGAGGTCAGAGCTGAAGTGGAAGTTGAGGAGCTGTTGTTGGTGCAGTACTGAGTTGAGTTGCTAAGCCTGTAAAAGCCAGGCATGTTAGATTGACTCCAGCTCTGTTTCTGGCTTTCTGGTGGGTTCAAACTGTTGGACTTGATGTCTGGCTGCAGGAGGTCTTCAGTCACTGCAGTTCCCACAAGTTCTTGGCAGTACAGTTAGATACAAAAGTTCCAGTCTATACCCAGAGATATGGTTTAGTAGCTGTGGCAGCAATGGTAGTGGGAAGACGGTTGGACTAGATGATCTTATAGGTCCCATCCAACCATGTGATTCTATGAATTCTATGAATTCTGTCATTTACAGAAATATATTACTGCTAAACTAGATACAGTCAAGTTTTGTATCTGCACACTGGCAAAAAGTATCTGCTGAAATCACTTAAACATGAATTTAGTGTGTAAAGTTCTTGAGAGTTGCTGTCTTTAAACCAACATTAAAGCAATACTAATGATGATTTAGGCAGCTTATTTGCATTTCTTTGTGTTGCAGTTAATGACTGATAACAGAGTGATAATAAAAAATAAATGATATTTGAAAGAAAATTCTGTAGTTAGTATTATGCTATGCCCAAGTGTTTATTTTTTGCCCTGAGAAGTGGGGCAGAATAATACTGATATGTTACAAAAATACTTGTAAACATTATGTATAAGGTAATTAAAACACTTTTTTATTTGCTCAGTACTGTCAAATGTCTAATTATGTACTGTAATTGAAAAGCTCTACTGTAAATGCAGTTTATTGAAATTCATCATGCAATTGTTTCAATGGAATTTTACATATGGAGTACTTTTGTGAATGTCATGTCATAAAAAATGGCTTGGTCTGTGACATCTCTTAATGAAAGTAATACAGAGTTGGCAGGTAGGTTCTCTGTAAGGCTGTTTTGAATTTTCTTTTATAGCTGGTTGTCTTGCTGCTGCCGCCTGCTTGTACAGATAAGAATATTGTGGTGGTCATTCTGTTCAAAGAAGTGTTTATAATCTTGGTAGAAGTTCAAGGCATCTCCTGTGGACTTAGATGTATGCAAATATTAGCTGCTGTGATATTCTGTAACTCCAGTGTGGCATGGTCTCTGTAGCAGGCAGCATCTGTAGTAGTGTGGGTGGCAGGATTGCAATTTTGTCTCTGGGGTGGGAAACTACTAGAATATGGATTTATTAATTTAGTAACAGTGACTTAGAAAATTTGTCCTTTTTTTGAGTTAAAGAATAGAACTTAAAACTTAGTAATCTGAAATTTTGGATCCTCCTTTGTTTACTTACAGATTTTTTGAATATGGAATTGCCTGCCTTCTCTTCATCTCTCCTCTTCTGAGCAGGAATTTCAAAGGCCGATGGCAAAAAGCTGATAGTTTATGGGAATGTTGCTTCCTGAACTTTGTTTACTTCTGCCTGTCATACTTACTGTATTTAGAGTATGAATACTTCACTTAATACTGTGTTTCTCAGTTGGGTCATGTAAAAGTCACATGAAATATCCTTATGAAAGAGGGAAAAATAAGTATTCTCAATCAATTCTGTCAGCATGTTATTCTATGCCATTAGTGAAAGGAAAATGCATGAGCGTTCACTAACCTGCCTAGAAGCTGATATGGTAAATTAATTAACATTGTAAATCAGCATACATTGTGTGAAGTCACCTGATTCTAGCTTATCTTTGTTTTGTTATGAATTGCATGACATGACATCACGTGTAGAAATGTGTTGCAAACAAAAATAATGTGTGTGGTCTTGCAATGACAATGTGTATTTGCCTCCAAAAACGTACACTTTGAGTATGTTTTCTACGCATGAATTAATAGATGCTATAGATACCTCCCATGCTTGCTGAGTTCTGCACCCTATACTATGTCCAAGCAGATTATATACCCACTATATTCAAACCATGAATTCTCCTGTATCTTACATAGGACAACGGAACCTGTGTAGATGATGCTGTTTTCTTAGAGGGATTGTAATCAGCTTTCGATAAAAAAAGAAAAGAGTGACTGCTTTCAGCTATTGCTTTTAGTTTTGCGTTATCTTTTGTACTATGAATTTAATTGTCTCCTTCAGAGTCAATTTTTCATTTATTACTGCTGTGTCTGATCTATGTATACATGGATTATTGATGGATAGTTATTTAAATATGTGAAAACTAAAAAGTACTGAGGAAGCTGTTGAAAGATTTCTATTAATTTATATTGATGTGCAAGTGAAAGATGGTCTTTCTCAGTATAAATACTGTGTGCCTAGATGTGAGTGTTTTCGTGCCTGCTTTGCAAGGTTTGGTATGCATGAACTAATTTGGAATGGATTAAGTGTTTTTTATTTGCATATAGCTCTTAAGAAAATTTATGCTGTCCTTTTGCTTAATCGTTTACAAAATAAAGCTTGGTTTGCTAGATTTTCTTAGTAAGGGTAAATGAAAAATTAGCAAGGACTCTTATCTTTGAAAACATGTAATTGTTCTTGCTGTGTTTGAGTCTTCAGTGCTAAAAAGCAAGCTGCAGGTAAAAAATTACATTTTGAGGGTCTAAATGACACAGAATGCTGCTGTCTTATAAATTAGTCACGTAAGCAAAAGCTTTCTATTTTGTATTACATCATCTGGTAATAGAGACAACATGGAGCAACAAATAATTTATCTTTTTATGTCAGTGTTGAAAAGGACACTTAGGTATGTGTTCTAAATTTTTTTCAGAGTAGTCGTGGACTTGTAAGTCCTGCATGTGCAGTCTGCAAGGTATGTATGGTCTACATGTGCTGGCTGCAAGCCTATGAATACTACTGTTCCTTAAATCAGTAAGGTCATTCAGATAGTAAATGTCTTGAACACTTTGAACTGAAATATTTCTTAGAAGGAGGAACATCAGCTATGAAGAATAACTCCCATAATTTTTGCATGTTGATTGGAGAACTTGCACACATTTCTTAATCCATTTCATAATATGATGCACACTGCAAAATAGAGAAAGTTGTACTGTGCTTACCTGCCTATGGTTTATCATTTACAATATAAGAACATAATTTTATTTCTAAACTAGTAGGCATACTGAGTAATGTAATGTGAAATCAATTTCATTTTTTAGTTTAACTAGAAAGTATTAAGACTATCAGACTGATGTATAGCATCTAATCAAAAGAACACCCAATTTCAGATTAATATAACACTTCAATGTTTTGTGTTACAATAAATCCTCAATGCATCTGAAATTCTTTGCTAATCCTCCAGTGGATTTATGATAATTTTACTATGCTTTTCTTCTCAAAGATGGCTTGAAAAGCAAATTATAATTATTATGAATGCTGGCATTACAATTAAAAAACAAGTTCTGAAATATAATACCATTTTTATGTTATAAATTGTTTCACATTAAGATCAAAAGGTAAGAAAACCAAAGCAGTATCAAGGACTAGAGACTTAAGGAATAATTTCCAACCCCTTGGTTGGATATGCTTTTTATTTAGCTTAGATTAACTCGTCTTTTGTTAGATCTTTGTACTTGAAATCTTTAATTTGATGCAAAGTGCACTAGCTTTTGATGTTTCTCTCAACTCTTAAGAAGTAGAGACATTGCTTCCCTGCTTTTCAGAAATTTGCAGTTCTAATTTCAGCCCCGAAGTCAGAAGTTTTATGCAACATAATGTAACTCAAGCCCTGTAAAAACAGAACTACTGTGTACAGACATAAAAGGGACACTTAATTCCTTATTCAAAATCAGATGGGTATCAAATATTCTGTGCTTCACTATAGTCTTGACTATATTCTGAACAAGTCTGAAATCCGAGGAGGGCTCCATGGGGAAAAGTACTGAGATTAGAGATGCTTCTGATACCCTACAGTTTGCTGCCATGTGTGATACAGACCAAGGTTTAACATTCACTTGGAGTAACTTCTCTCATCACTTGCATAGGTGAAAGCCTCAGTTCAAGTTTTTATAGAAATACTTTTCCGATTAAAATATTTTGCTGTGAATCTAGAACAAAAGAAATAATTATAGTTTCTGGTTTAGAGTAATATAAAATATTCATAAATATTTTTTATATTTGTTCTCTCAGTTTTCCTATGAAAAAAAAATGTTCCAGTCCATTGAGAGGTGAAATGGAGTGCAGCATAGGCATAAGTGTACAGTTCAGCATTTGTGAGTAAGCTTCATTTGCCAGCTCTGCCACTGATGACCATAGCGATATATGTTTTTAGAGGCTCGCTGGTCACAAAGGTAATTAAGTACAGGTCTTAGGTGGAGTGTTGTTTTCCAGATTTCCCTTTACACATGCTGATGCAAAGTGTATTTGATATCTTATTCCACTCTTCCAGTGCTGGAGAGCTTGTATACAAAATATTATATTAAAAACAGAATTTGAATTTAGAGGAAATCTGGAGTTCAAAATTTTATGTACAAAGCGTGTTCTTTTCTAGTACATCTTACACACAGCAGTAATCTTCAAATTATTTTTAGAAGTACATATAGCTTATTCAAAGAAAAAAGTGAAAGAAAAATGCTTAACAAATTTGCATATTTTGAGCTGATATAGTAGCATCTTTACTGAGGAAAGATAATTAATAATTATAAATTCTCTTCCCCTCAAACTATTGTGATTTCTTTGCATTTTGTTTTAATCCAATGTTTTATGAAAATACACTTTTTGTTGCTTAAGTCAGTATGACTCTGAAAGAGCTGAAATGAGAAACACTAATCTTGTCTGCCTGTGCCCAGGTAAAGGATGTCAAAGAGGTGTTCTCAACATCATGCTGTTGTACTCAGCTACTAAAAATCTGTAAGGCCCATGGCACAACACACTTAGATATTTTTACATATGTCAATGTATAGATGGTCAAGGCATGGGGAGGTGTTAAAGAGGGAATAAAAGGCGGCTGTTATTAGCCCAAATTAATTTTTTCTCCATTAAAGATGTTAATGTGCTGTATCATACTACCACTCAAACTTTGATAGATTTTTCTCCCGTAATCTTTTTTCTCTCTAATCTCTTAACGAATTTTTACTATAGTGGTATAAGAAGTAGCAGTAGATGTGTCCTGCAGAGTGTCTTAGACTTCCATACTCTGTCCTCTTATTCTTATTTCCTATTTTGCATTTACTTCCTGGAAGAGAAATGTCTTGATGCTTGACTGCTTGAACAAATAGGCACAGAGCAAAATATTGGGTGATGTGCTCTCAAGAAGAGATTTAAGATTTTTTCAAATGCAGTTCATATTGCTGTTTAGCATCTGAAAGAATGTACCTGTCCTCATGATGGATTAGCATAGGATTAAGACTGAGCTATGCATTTTTAAGTCTCAGGTAGCCATCTCCTGTCATTGCAGTTCTCTTTGCAAAACTGACAAGGAAAATGACAAGGCAAGAGAAAAAGGAACAACTTGATTTTGATAAAATGAGAGTTACTGTAAAGACAGGAGTGAGGAAAGCACATGCAGTTTTCTGTAAGCAGCAGCACAGAAAGAAGAAAGGATGTCTTGTTCTTTTTCAGCTGGTTTTCAGATATGCCCTCAGTCTTGATGTCATGCTTTGAAATACCTGGGATAATTCTGGGATAACTAGCTTTACAACTAATTGTAGGAGAACAATGGAAGACATAGGAAATAAATTTAACTACAAGCTGCAATAAAAGTTGGTTCCATGACATACCAGTAATGACAGCAGACAAATTACAACATCAACTAAGAAAGCTTTTGAATTATAGACTTTGGTTTCATTGAGGACTTGGAATTAAATCATTCACTGAATGTACTGGTTTCTCTTCTTGGGATTTTTCTATGGAATATAAGACCACGTGCAATGAATGATCATCAGAGGTAGAAGGAGGACTGTGGAGAAGGATAATTGATGATAGGAATAAAAAAGTAAAACCACTGAGCATAACTATTTAAAGGGTAAGATGTTGCAAGCTTTGATCTAACACATCTACTTTAAGTGTAAAGTAAAAATTCGTTCAAAGTGACCATTCTTATGATAGTAAATCAAGCTATTTTTCAGTCATTGGTAAGAGTAGGTCTTTGTTTACTCTCCTGTCCTCTGATGCTACTCTGATTCCTGCTGGTTTTTTTGCACCTCAGAATATCCTTGTTAAAAAGGGCAGCAAAGTATTCTTTAACCTTTTTAAAGGGCATGATAGTGTCCAACATTAATTTCAGTAACTAATATTGATAACATCTTATATATCTGACAATAAAATGGTTGCATTGTGATTTGTGTAGCCTGGAGTGATGTGGAAAACACTTGGAGCACAGTTTCCTTGAAGTACTTCCAAAAGAAATGCTGCAATCTTAGAACTACTAATGCTGCAGAATTCCTTGAAGATCTTATCCTAGATAAAATTGTGTTAAGGTGCAGTATTTAGTGAAGTTAATGGAAATTGGAGGCCTTTGCTAGCTTACATGCTTGTACCCATTGCAGTTAGAGTAGTGAGATTTTAATTAATCAAAATGTATATTTCATTTCAGTTTGGAGTTGTGCTGTTGATACTTCATAAACTAATAATATTAACAAAAATAATGAATGCAAGACTGAGTGTTTTTTATGTCTATATTCCCTACCTTTGACTTGGAATTAAGAAATATACACCATAGAATCATTCTGAGATCTATTTGGAGGCAGTCAGAATAATTCATAGCCTTTGGGGTGTTGTCATTGGATCAAAACTGTCACTTGATATGATGCCTTGAAAACTAGAGTAATAGAGTAGGTATGATGATATAGCAGCATCTTGATAATGTGTTAACTGTGCTCTGACTTTAGAAAGTAAATTTTGTAAACAAATCCTATTCTTTAACTAAATCTTGAAGTAAATACATTAAAATACTCCAGTGACTACAGCCATGGCCATAACTTATGAACCATGGGCTGAACACCAAATGCTTTACAGATACAAAGTTTTTGGTAGGCTATATATTGGGTCTAGTAACTCTGCTCACCCCATTTTAATTTTCCCTGAACTTCTTTTGTAACACCACTGGTGCCAAATAGAGAAGCTTTAGGGGTTTGCAATCCACCAGCAGTATTTCCTGACTTGTGTGATCTGATAGAAAAGAAACAGCTCTGTTGAAAAGGTTGTAATGGGCTAGGACTTGTCCTGGTGTGGATTTCGTAAAACATCTGATACTACTTTATATTCTCTTTCATATGCTGCTTCGTTGTACAGCCCTTACAGTGAAATGATGCGGGTTTCATAACTGAGAGAATAGCACTTCTCCCTTGTATGTGGTACTTCATCATATTCACAGGAGAGTCAGTGGTGTAATTCGTGTTCACTTCCATGGGGATAGAATGAGCTGTAAAAAGCTGATCCAGCAAAGAAACTTTCATTGATTTCCACCCCTGCCTTCCCTCCAAAGGCACCTGAGTAGACTTTCAATGAGCACCGTCTTGAAACCTCCTTTAAAAATTTCTTTTTCTAAGATATTTTCTCATGAATACTTTCCATAACAAAGCTCATACTGCAGGTGATAAATTTTTGATAGGCTAATTATTCAGGTCTGAATGTATTGTTACTGGGAAAATAATTATATATTGCTAATAATATAACCTCCAGCTATTTTTGACAGTCCCAGGTGTCTTCATGATATAGAGCTTAATCACCAAGCACTTGTGAACAGTGCACACTTCCAACTGCATCCTTATTTTATGTGTCAAATTCAGTGAGCAAGTCTTTGTGCAAAATAGATTGGAAGCCTCTTCTGTCAACACAAACAGTGTAATCTTCATGAACAGCAGCAGTGGAAAAGGCAGATTTTTGTGATTTGTATAACTAGGTAGAGAGTTGGGTTAAAAATGCACTAGGAGCTAAATGGTAAATATAATATGCAACATTTGAAAGATTATGAGAAAAAATGGAATTGTCTTGGCTTTCTGTAGCCATCTGAGATGCCTTAGGATATCCAAGACATCTGCCTTGGAGTGGCAATGCAGCATGAAATTCAGAGACCTGCATCCTTGTGGAATGGCAAGTGGACATGAGACAGGACTTGGCTGCAACAGCACTTAGATGCCTGTGCATCTGAATTGCTTTTTCAGACCTGCTTATACTGTGTGCAGATGCCAATAAATGGGAATTTTTTTCACTTATGATCTTATTGGCTCGTAGGAAGATGAAGAACTAGTTGGCACAAGTTCTCCTTGGCCAATGATGATGTGTTAGTGTATTTTGTTATTTTTCTATGCATGCCTATTTCATTTTATCTTGCTTGAACAGACTTTACAACTACTTTTACAAAGTAAAATTTACAAGTTGATCATGAGGTCAGGTCATAAAAATAGACTAGAAAACAGGAATGTTTTTAAGCAGTCTGAGAAATATTGAACTACATTCGAATAAATAATTTATTTGTTTATCACTCATAATCATCAATCAAGAAGATACTCCATATTTTATAGTACTCTTCTCTCTATGATTAAAAGAGAAATGGAATAATGGTGTTGCAAATTGATTTCTTCATTTTCATCCATGTAATTGAAATTATAGCGTGGTCAGAAAAGTATGTAAGAAGATGTAATGATTCTGTATCAAACTAAATATGAAAATTGGGAAATTTCACAAGTAGATGATAATTGGTTGAAAATGGAGACAGGATAACTGTTGCAATCTCCCAAATTGTTTAAGAACATGCCTACATCTTTTGAATATGTAGAAATTGAAATGCATCTTTTTGGATGAGTCTGTAACTAAAAGTGCACATAACATCTTAAGAAATAAAAATCAACCTGACATAGGAATAAGGAGCCACATAATCAATTGTTAAAATACAGAAAATAAGAGCATGGAATCCTCACACAAAATGTAAGACAGCAGAGAGGCATCCGTTTATGAACTGAAGACCTGGAATTTGAGGTGGGAGATCACCAACTGCAAAACAGACCTAGGTCATAAAGTCTACAAATAAAGTCTGTTTCCTGGAATTAGTCAACTTTTAGCATGGTCTGCCAGGAAACCTGCACAGCCTTGTTCTGTTGCTTGTGAGGGTGGTTCTTTAGTCATCTGCTTGTTACCTGTAAAGATACTGAGATGATGATGTGTTATGAGTTCTAGCAAATAGTTGTCTTCCTGCCCTTGACTTCAAATGTACAAAGTAAACTTAAATTGAAGTTCATGTTTGTTTGGTACCAGACTGAGTTCCATTTCTCATATAAATTTTGGAGGAAAAAAAACTCCCAGAATTCAGTCACATGAGAACTGTTCTTGTAAGTTCTCAGAATTTTCCTATTTAAGATCAGTAGATTGTATGCTTTGTTTTGGGCTAATTGCTATGGCCTAAGATTAGCTTCTTAAACTCTTCTCAGCACTCCCCTGGTGTCTGGTATGTACTAAGTGTATGTAGTGAAAAATTTCCTGAGACTTTCACTAGGTAACAACTGGTTGATTAAGATTAAGATGCTGTAGTCCAACATGGAAATTATGGATTTAAAGGAGAAATACTGATATAAAGTTAGTGTTGTGTAGATTATTGTAATGTCATAAACATCAGGATCATAGTATGATCTTAGAGAATTAATAATCAGTAAGTCTATTGATCTTTTGCCATTTCAGGGCTTTTAAGCTTAAGTAGTTTCTTGCTTCAAAGCCACTCAACTTTCTAAATTAATTACTGTGTAAAACATGAATGTGTTTTGTGTACTGCTGTAATATATGACAGTAAGATATTGAAAATTTGCAGTTTTAAGGGGCAAATTTTTATTTATTTTTCAAAAATTACTATTGTACATGAATGATTGTAAGACTTTAATATCCTGATGAGGAAGAAACTTCTTCATCTAATTGACTATGTGAAAAAAGTCAGTAGATATATATTCAAGATGCATAAGCCTGCGAAGGGCAGATTGAATAGTTCTGTTTGTATTAAAAGATGTGAGTGTGCATATATGTATATAAGCTTCAACATCATAAAAATGGAGCTAGAGTTTCTGTCCAAACCTGCTAGAAATAATTTCTGTAAGTAGCAGAAAGTATATATTATACTTAAGATCTGTGTATTTTTCTTTCTAATTAGACTTGGAATAAGTTTTACAGTATTTCTATCTGCATTACTTATGTGCAAAAGTCACCTGTGAAGGGATTCTCAGCACAACTATGGGAAGTAGACCTGTCTCCTGAGTATAAGACTCCAAATAGATTAAAAATAGCAAGAGTATTCCTGAATAATACCCCTTATAAAGCTGAGCTATCAAACACATTATTTGCATTTGCTACTTTGAAAAACCTACTTTATAATATACAAAGGCCAAGCAAAAACTGTGTTGGCTGGATAAGAAAATTATATATAATCAACCTTTGCTCAAGCTCTTCCTGGAAACCTATAACCCAAATATCGTGTAACACCCAAATATCATGTATGTTTCTCCATTATTTAAGAAGTCATGATGCAGCTCTAGTTAATCTTAGTGCAAGAATTATGTTAGTAATTTTGTAATTGACTTTAGTGAATGTTTAATCAGATGTGTATTGTATTACTCAAATAACATATAACCTTATGGAGAATAACCTTATGATTGTGGGCTAATTCTTTAAATGCTACATAGTAACTTAAAATTGATACTAGTAATGATGCTTTGGATGACTCTTTTACTTGCCTATTACATGCATAGTCCAATTTTGCATTTTATGTTTGAGAACTGATACTGAAGTGGAATACTACTACTATGGTGGAAACTCAACTGTAATTAAAGCAGCTGGGGCAGAGAGGAAACATTTAATAAGAGCTGTTTATGAAGTTGACAGTATCTTCTGTGTATCAATGATTTCTGCTCAGCTGTTTGGCTTGTAGCAGTAGTGATAAGATGCTGGAAAAGTTCAAGGAAATAAGGGATTTTTCTTCAATTGTCTCCAAGATAAAGCAAGTCAATTTTGGAAGATGCCATTTACTAATATGTAAACTTTAACTTTGAAGAAACTTAAGGATTAAAATATATTGTGCTTCTCCATACTTAAATAATGGTTAAGAGGTACTTTTGACTTCACCAGAGATTTAACAATATACAGTAGATGTTTACATTAATAAATTATGAAAGTAATTGAGCCTTCTGAAATCTAATTTTGTTGGATGTATCATAGAATAAGATTGTCATGGAGTAGCAGGCTTCATTCTTGGGCAGTAGTCCTTCTAGGCAATCAAATTCCTGGAGGGAATTTCACACAGATGAATGAATGACTTAATTGACAAGAAACTTATTAAACGCCACAAGAAAGAAGATGCAGTTGCAACAAATTGGTCAGTTGGTGCATCAAACCGGTAGTTGATCCAAAACTGGGAGAGAGCACATGAATGACTGTAGCTGTGAGGAATAAATTTGCACATAGACCGTACGTTTCTTCCACACTTGCACTAATAAGAAATCTGTTCTATATTCTCAGGGTATCTTTAAGGAGCTTCTCCATATATTCAAGCTAATGATGCAGAAATTAAATGTGTGAATGAGAAAGTTACTTATTTTCTTTGGGTGCTTAATTAAAAGTATTATTTTCTATGTATAGGAAGGTATCTCGAAAGTTTCCTGGATGAGCATGATAAAATTCTGTAACAGTTATTTCACATAAGGTTTTATCAACCATGTCATGTAGTTATTATTGTCAGAGATAGTTAACTGCTGCATTTTTGAATGCAAAGCAGAGTAAAGCTCATGGAAAATTTAGATTGCTGGTACTGGAATAGCTTCTAGATGTCATAATGAAATTCCTGCAGTTTACATTTGATAGTTACCCTGAATAATGACCATTTTAGACTGTTTACAGTAACACAAGAAGGCCTGCAAGTTAGTCTTGTGTAGGTACTGATCAGCATTCATTAAATAAATGACCAGATGGTTAAACACAATGAGAAGTTAATGTATATGGTTATATATATGTGAGTACATAAAATCTTTGGCTTATAGCTAATTTTCTTCCTAATTTTCTTATTTAACTGATAACAGACAGTATTTTTCAAGGAAATTGTCATTGAAAGGAGATGAGCCTTGTGGAACTGCACTTTTATTGCTTTGTAAAGATAAATAATTCCTATTATAGACGTAAGTAGATAAAAAGTTGTTTTTTTTATTTAGAAGCTGCAGTGACTCATTTCCAGTATCTCAAAATTTGGGGGAGAAATGTCTACATAACTTGTGACTACTTTCAAGTATGCTACCAATAAGGGTTAAAGGGAATAGGAATGTGATTTGGTCTGCTTGCTGATAGGGACACCATTTGGCATTGAAGCTTTTTGCCAGCTTGTAAATTAAGGAGGATTAAGCTTGCTCTGACTTATGTACAAGGTCAGTAAGGGACACAGAGGATGCCGCTGGCAAATGCGTCAGTAACTCTGTAGGTGGCACTCTTCCTTACGAATCATCAATGAACCAGCACCTTTTCAGAAAGCTGGAAGGCAGAGTGCTTCTGATTGTACCATATTTTAGGTGGGAAGTGAAGTTTTGGTCTTGGCCTTTTGCAGTCATTAAAGGTTCTATGGCATGATTTGTATCAGGAGGGTGTTTGCCCAGAGGTCATGGTGAAATCACAAAATCAGGTAACAGTGACTGGATGTTATTTACCTCATGTCCCTGGAAATTTTAAATATATTAATTCCTCAGTCATGGGCAGTTTTGTTTTCCTGGCCAGTATTGAATACCTGCAACAACTGATGAAGCAAAATGCCTAATATTTTCTTCTTCATCTCTTATCTTGTATTTTTCCTTATGATATGGAGATTGGGAGGCTGAAATAATTACCTAAGGTGAAATTGCAATGGATATTCCTAAGTTCTGACTGAATAAACTGGGTTACAACGGCAATGGCAGCCTGTCATCATCTGAACCTCTCAGATTGCTTAACAGTTGTGTGTGCATTGGGAGGGATTAGAGCAGGCAAAATTCTGTAGTAACTGAGTCACTAAGAATCAGTTTGGAGTCTTGATGGATGAATTTTAAAGTCACCATCAAGATTAAGAAGTAGGTATAGGGTCCAGGATGCCTCCTGTACATAACTTCTTTTTTGTTGATGGTGGTTTTCCAGTTCTCCAGAATGGGACAGAAGAATGTGACCTGACCTGCTTCAAGTACACTGAAAGTACTAAAATCTCTCACACAAAACGTTTTCCAGATATTTGTGTACATGTGGTATTTGGTTTCTAAATGTTGATTTTATAACATATATGCAAAACAAAAGGATACTAGTATCCTTTCAAAATGCTGGGAGCAATTACAGTCCAGAATCCAGATGATGTACGCAGAATCAGGTATGCAGACTCAAATATGTGATGTGGAAATCCTATACTACTTGGCTGTTTAGCCATGCTAGTTGCCAAACTCAAAAAATAAATACAGTGTGGCTGAATCAAAATCTCAAGTCTTTTCCTAGGTAGATCTCATTGAAACCCAAATTGGTTTCTCCCCCTCCTGTGAAATATGCTAACAGACTGGCTCCAGAAGATAGACTGCATTTTATTAATAACTGGTTTTGCTATTTGAACTATACACAAGAAGTGATGTGGCACTGTACAAGCTAGACTGTAGTTGAATTGTAGCTTTTAATCTGCTCAGATTGTCTCAAACCTTTCCATTGCCCATTTGAGTACAATTTCCAAAGCTTCCACTGCTGATCTTGTACTGGGATCCGTAGGTAGTAACCACATCATCTGCAATCACACTGGAATGCCAGTGTCTGTTACTGGCTGCAATGTAACAGCCGTTACGTTGGCTGTTACTCCAGCAAAGAGATGGAATCTGTGTGTGCCAGTGCATGGTTATACAGAAATTAAACATTCACTAGTTATTATCTTTACTTAAATAAAATATCTGGACTGAGAACTGTAGTGAGTTTAGCAGTAGAAAGAACACATGGGATTTTCTCTAACCTGTTTTTGGTTTATTAAAAAATAGAATGAAGATTTTCTCAATCAAGGAAAAAAACCAGACAGTTATCAAGTGCCAATCTAAATCATGTTTCCCTTTTGCAAGACTATAGAAAAGATTTTGATTCATATATGTTGGAAATAAGAGAGCTAAATCTTACCAGTATTTCACTCTTCTCATCCTACCGTCCCCATTAAAGTGCGTTTTCTGAAACTCAGTGCAGTAAGATGCAGATATTGTCATAGTTTTAGGAGCTGATTATTTACCACTTCTTGTTGCCAGGTATCATCGTACTGTTTCTGTACCTTATTGTAACAATACTTTTTTCACTTTTTCACTTCTACCTGCTAAGGTCAAAGTAGCTGGTAGTATTAAAAATGTGAGATTTCTGAAGTCAAACATGCATAAAAAAATGCTATGCATATACACCATAATGAGAAAATTCTTGTACTGTTAGCGACATGTAGTTTTTTTCCCTTTAAGCTTTTTTACTGAGTTTTGGTATCAAAAAAGAATGCTTTTAATCTCTAAATTCTGCTTTTAATTAATTGAATGTCAGTTTAATTATGTTCAGCACAGCTATGGGCTTGTATTCAGTCTTGTTCTGTTTTTAAAGTGAATAAATTAAGTTTAGCAAGCAGAGAAAAACTAATGAGGGAGCATTCACAGAATGCAGAAATTTTACCTATTTTGAAGTAATCAAGTGTAGGCCCTATTCTCTATCTACTTTATACTTTTGAATAAGCCAAAAAGTTAAAATCAAAAATCCAAGCATGCTAATTTGGTACTAAGCTTATTGAAATAAATTTTCTAAAGATAACTTCTAAGAGAGGTTCAGCGACGTTCAAACTGGTGCCATGTGAACTAATACCAAAGCCAAAAGCTCTGGAGAGAGTAGTCCAAGTGCTTGCTTCATGTAAGTCAAGCTCAGGACTGGAAGGAATGGGACAGCACTATGGTATTACATTTCCATAAAGGAGCTAAGTAGATAAGGGTAACTTCTTAAGTTTGTTTTTTGGATCAGAGCTAGCAAGATTTTAAAAGGTTTCACCAATGCTGACTCAGTTAAATTTCTACCAATTGAGTCTGGCATGTGTGGGAACTTCCCTAATAGTTTGTTGTGCAGTTATGTGTTGTCATATGGCTGTTAAAGATGAGGTTGCAAATAACTACAGTGGATTGTGTTCTATAGAAAGTTACCAGAGAATGTCTGCTACAGTCATTGCCATGGCAGGAATGGAGGAAGATTGCCATAACATTAAGGGAGATGCTGTTCAATGTGTGTCCTTCTGATGTGCTGGTGAGAAGTGTCAGTGTAATTTAAACATTGTGATTTCCTGTGGAGTGTCACCGTGGTAAATTCCCTTGGTAAAATACTTAAGTTGAAATTCAAATTCTGTGCTGTGCGGTAACCCATTTCTCTAATACTTGGAGAATTCTGTAGAGAAAAATCCATGTAAGGGGCAACAATTAGGTGGTAGCAAAAAAAAGATGACATTGGTATGATCCAGACAGAGAAAAAGGAAATCAATAAATGCTGTGAAATGCAGGATGCATTGTGGTTTTGCACTCCTGAGAAGATTAAATGTGACCATAAGATACAAAGGCAACTAAATATCTGTTTTAAATTACATACAGTCAATTAGCATCAGTACTAATGCACTGATCTTAATCTCTAAAGCTGAATTCAACCTTTGTTTATGGTCTGTTCATGTCCATTTGCTGCAGTTTAGCAATATGAGGTACAAGCCTGAGGCTATGCAGTCCTTGTTTGTACTTTCAGGTGTATGGTGACTATTCTGTATAGAAAACAGGGTAGATCTAGGAAATGCTGAGCCTTCTAGTATAGGGACTGCTAGTGCGTATGTTGATGTATCCATCTCGTGGAATGGAGATACTTAGCCCCCTTGACTTGATAATTTGCTTATAAGAATCTCATTTTTCTAAGAAAATGGTACTGTTTCTGTATATATGTTACTTCATGGCAGTAGCTGCAAACATTTAGTCTGAGTAGTGTTTAAATGATTTACAGCTCCCTTTGACTTTGTGGACCACAAGCAGACCTAACTGTCTTAATAATAACTTATGGCTAGGTAATTCATCAGCATCTCTTGGTTCATACAATTACCTCCTGGAACTTACCATAATTCACCTCCTTCAGCCAATACATATAGACTTTAATTGCCTCATAATATTGTCAAGAATATGTCAGCTAATATTGAAAGTGTCTGATTGCATCTCTTTGAGCTAAGCAACATATATTAGTGTTCTGCTCCTGCTCTTATTCTACACATCTATCTTGCCAGTGTCATGAGCTGGATTGAGGATGCATCATCAGGGTGCAATCGGGAGCAGTTTTGTCAAAATGAATGGTAATTTTAGACTTGCAGCATGAAAAGAATAACTCCCCACAAGGCAAGCTGCATAAACTGGTGGGTACTGACAGCTGGGACAGTGGAAACTTTCCTTTCAGTGGAATTATTTTTAAACACCAAGATGAAAATAAAACTATAATGCTTTCCATGCTTGAAGTTGTTAATAAAGAAATCTCTACTCTCATTTAACGCAGTGAAATGTGCTTGGCTTCATTCTGGAGCACTGGAAATATTTTGGAATTTCAAAGTGTATCTGATTAACTACCCAATATTTGGGTAAAATTATTCAGATTTCTTTAATATGTGTTGTTTGTTTTCTAGACTCAATACACTTCCATATTATTTTGATTGAAGTTCACTGATGGTAAAAAATGCAATCCTATTTCTTCAATTAATAATACCATACTAATTGTATTTTTTATTGGTCTTAATTTGGATGCACTCCTGTCCTGATGGAAAATTTTTTTGAAGATGCAGTCAGGTGGAACATTTCAAATAAAAGGCTGGGCTAAATCTTAATTGAAATGAATAGGACTCCCTTCACTTGAAAGAAAAAAAACAGCATAACAATTAAACACAACTGAGGGAAAGAAAAAATGAGAAGCCTTGATTTGAACATGCTTTGGAGCAGAGCATGAAGAGAGGTAGGAATGAGCTCAGTGAGGTAAGAATAGAGAAGAGGGAATAGTGATATTTTCCAGGCCAGATAGCTAGTACTGCAGTATAAGCAGATCTCGTAAGTGTAGGAGGATAAGAAAACAAGCTAGAAAGGACAGAATTTTAAGATTTGTGTAGTTTGATCACCTGGTGATTCAAGCAAATTCTGTGAAGGTCTTCTGGGAGTTGTTTCAAGTGAAGGGAGCACATGAACCACTAACACAGTTAAGTTCCATGATTTATTTTAAATCCAGTAGGGAATGAGCCCATTCATCATGGTGTTTGGGTTTGTATCTAAAGAGAATCTCTATGGAAAGAGATTGTAGAGCATGGCTGTACTGAATGAATCCTGTACTGAATGAATCCTGTCAAAGGCGTCCAAAAGCTGCAGTAGTTGCTGTCTGCGTGGCCTCCCTCCTCCCAATTAGTGTTTCAGTTAGTGTTTCAGCAGCCTTTATTGGCAGTTGGGATATTGTTCGAAGTGTCTAACTATGTTATTGGGACTCCCTGTTTCTTGGCAAAAAAAGTAGGAGCTATTGTAAATGGCCATGATCCACAAATCCATCCTTTGAGGAGGAAAGGCAAATCACACTTCCGTCCCTTTCAAGGGCCATAACTTATTGTATGTTTCCTTTCAATAGTTATTACCTCCACAGAGAAAGTGAGCTTGTAGAGAAAATAAGAATTTGCAGAGTACTGCTCCACAAACTGTTTTGTGTACATAAAAAATAAGTTTCATGAGTTACATATATAGAACACTACAATACTAAATCTTATTTCTCCCTGTGGTAGGTGTTGTAATGCTGTGAGATTGTCATAATTCACATAACATTTTTGAAGTAACATAAGTAAAAATGTGTAAAGTAATTTTATATTTTTATATTGTTTTGTTTTCATAGTAAGATTTCCTAGAAAATTGCTTTATCTTTAATGCAGAGACAAGGCTGAATTTTGCTGTTGGATTTTGTAAGGTTGGAATGAACGTGTAGTCAGGAGAATCTGCTTATGAACCAGTGTTAGCTAGTGGAGAGAACATTGTATTAATAATTTAAAACAGCTTTAGCATATTA
This sequence comes from Tetrax tetrax, assembly GCA_009806455.1. NCBI lineage: Eukaryota > Metazoa > Chordata > Aves > Otidiformes > Otididae > Tetrax > Tetrax tetrax. Next base: position 119,104 of record WHYT01014053.1, read on the forward strand.
AGATATGACTTAGACTACACTAGTTTTAAAGGGATAAAACAGGTGAAGACTGTTGTTGATACCTGCAGAGGAGCCCATTTTTCCCTGAAAGAACAGGGAATATTTACTTTTGAAAGAAAATAACATTTTTTAATGGCAAGTTCTTAGTTACATCACATGGCAAACTTCATTTCATTTTTGGGGGTGGTTGTTCAAGCCAAGTGTTACATATAAAATACATAAAAGTACATTTATTTTTAGCAATCCATTATGAACTAAAACCTGATCTTCTTCAAGCAGTATCAACTTCCTTATGGGACTGTCATTGTTAGATGACGTTGTTAGATATTCTTCTAAATTAGCTGCACCTATCCCACATTCTGCCTGGGAGGGACCCCACTTGTTCCTGGGTTCCATGAGTGACACTTGTGGTGCTTTGCCCAGATGTTTTCATAGCTGAGTCTTGAACAGGTAATTTAGTAATTCTGTTTCTGCCTTTGGAATCCCCCAAAGGTCTCTGTCTGCTACATACCTAGGTGTTGTAAGATTATTTTCATTTTCAGTTTCGATATATGCTTGTCTTGTCTGTCTATGATTAGTCTTTGTAAAGGACAAAAATGAGAGGGTTTTTTTACTGCCTGTTGATTGCTTAATTCAATGGGGAACAGATGGATGTAATAAGAATGATTTCTAGAAACTTCTGTTTTGCTTGTGTGAGCTTAACTGTTGTGAGGGAAACTTTTCAGACTTCTGGTGGGCCATAAGTTTTTTCCTCAGTTATTGTTCAGACCGTTTTACCCTGCCTCTATCCTCATTTCATTTCATTTTAGCCCCAACAGGGCTGAAATTTGAAGAACTGCTGTCACTACTGTAGAAAACCTCATGTTGAAACAAATGAGGCACAGCCAATAATCAATCAATTCCATTATAAAGAGGAAACACCTGCAACTGGAAATACAAGTGGATTCTCAACAGCAGAAAGCTTCAGATGTGCTTTAGTATACCATCTCTACACTTTGTGGTAGGAGAGGCCTGAAATGGGTATAAGGTAATACTATAATTTTTTTTTGTTTTGATGTGTTATAGTAATAAGTTCATGTGGTATATTTTTTATGCTTTTGAGCTTGGGTTACTATACAGGTATGAAAGTTGCCTTGCTGTCTCTTTCTTGGGCAGGTTTATAACATCCTGCTTATGCTACTTAGTAAATGTCAAGTTTTTATATTATTATAGGGTTGGGTGTTTTTCTGTTTGTAGTCTAAGACATTAGCAAATAAACATGTGGTAGAGACTTCTGTATTGTGCATATTTATCCAAAATTGGAGATAGCATATGATATTACATGTAGGATATGTACTGAAACAGATATAAATGATACAACTGTGCATTTGCTTCTTCAATGGCTCTTTGTTTCTGTGGCTTATTATTTGGCAAGTGCTTGGCTGAAGAATGGTTTGTGTGTTTTGTGATAGTGGGAGAGTAAAACAACCGTTGAAAGAAGCTTTGGGGCTTATCTTTCACTGGTAATTACAATTTTGGTTTGTTTTTGACTTAAAAATAGCTCATATTTACAACTTGATTTTCCTTTTATGGTTAAGAGCATTTTTTCCTTACAGGAAGACGTTTTCTTCATCTAAAACTATGAAAAGGAATGTTTTCTTGAAACTGGATTTAATCTATCTAGAACTGAAACTTACCTATTATGGAAAAAGCCTCCCTTCTAGGTGTAGAAGGACTTTAATAAGAAATGTTACAAGTCCTCTGAACCCCACATTTGTCCCCTATTAAAAGAGTACACAGAGTCACTTGAGCTTTTTCCAAAAGTGTGTATTTTTACCAAAAATCCCCTTCAAGAATTTCCCCATGTGGAAAATAAAGGTAATATCTACAACTGAATTTTTTATAAATATACAAATTAATTAGTTATGATACAGAAGATATTGTAATGTTTCTTGGACTAAAACCCACAAAGGTTTAAAGGAGTATAGATGGTGGATCCTGGGTTTGGAAGAGTCTAGGTGTGCTCCCTAACAATGTGCAGGTGGATGGACTGGTGAGCAGCTGCTTCCCTTAGCTGTCTTCTATTTCTTTCTGGTCTTTCTTAACTTCTTAAAAATATTGTATGTGCTGGAGAGATTAAATGCTACATCCTGAAAATGCTTGGAATTTGGTGTTTGTCAGCTCACCTTCATTTTTGTATAATATCTGTTGGATAAGAGACTTGGGCTTTTACCTGATGGTAAGCTGCAAGTGTTGTATTGGAGGTGTTTAGTTTTGGTCCCTCTTGAGACTGCACTTGCTTTTATCTGAATGAAGAAAATACTGCAACCTGGTCTATCTGAAAAAAAAAACTGCAAACCTGTATGCAGGTATTTATATAGACAAAAACTGATTAGTACATGTTAATGTAAGACTAACAAAATCAGTGTTGTTCTGGGTCAATTGCAGGCTGCATCTAAAAATGTTCTGTCTTTGACACTGATCCATGTCAGATACTTAAAGAAAAGTATAAAACCGAAGTAGTGTGATAATTCCCAAGTACTCTATCAGTGTTCAATATCTATAGCTTAGGGAGTTCTTGAGACTCTTGATACAGATTGAGTAAATGTTACGATTTTTTTCTCCTACAAAAGCAGTTCAACCTCTCCTTGAACTTTCATAGGCTTTTCATATTTGTGTAGTGTATTCAGACAGCAGAAACAAGAGGAGAATATATCTTTCAAAGATGAAGGACTATCAGTTAAAAATGACGTGATAAGCTGAAATTTACTGTGGGACATTGAAATTTGATTACAGTAACCTTGATCCTCTACACCGATCAATAGCTATGCCTTGAGCATCAGTTCAACCATCAGGCACTTTGTGGCTATTTAGAACAGAGGATAAATGTTTTTGAAGAAAAGCAAACAGCAAAGGTAGTTTAAAGTTTTTTCATTTTAAGAGTGCTTTAGTAATCTAGATTTCTCTTAATTAAAACATTGGTCTTCAATTGATAAAGGACTTGAAGCAGTTGATCATGCTTATGTTTTCTTTATGCTGTCTTTTGGGGAAAAGTACAAACCACTCTGTTGAAGATAAAAACCAGATGCAATAACTATCGACTGAGCATATTTATCTTCTGATACTTCCCTGTAAGGAACTGATCAAAAATAGGCTGTCTTAGCTTTTAACCTTAAAAGTTGCTTTTTTTTTTTAAGCTAAGCCTGTGGTAAGAAAGATCATCTCTAACTTCTGAATATATGGTTATATAGAAATATATCATTTAAAAATGACTCTATTTGAGGGGATACTGCCAACATGCAATCCCACATCACAGTGGGGAAGGGCAGCAATTAACACAGTTTTAACTCTAAGCCAGCCCTCCAAAATGCAGTGGAATTTTCAGTTGCCTTGATGTTGATTTTTCTGACCTTCCTTTTACTTACCAGTAAAATACATGTTGACTTTTTCAGATCCTGGGCCAAAACATCTGCTTATCTATTATGTACCTGCAAATTTTAGAAGCAGATGTGTATTTGAGTGTTCTCAGATTTATTTTGCATTTCATCCTTTGTCTGTACTTTTGATTTTGGTTTCAACATAGGAGAGTGCAGCAGTTGGAATAGAGAAAGTCTTAATTTGAGAAACTTCTGAATACTCAGAGTGGCTGGGTTTTGATTTTTGCCCCCACTTCCAACCCCAATCTAAAGTATTTGTATTTTGCATCAAGTTTTTATTTTTTAATAATTTAACAAAATGTTAAAATGTTGAAATGGATGTAAACTATTTAGCCGATATCATTTAATCCATCTTATTGCTGTCTCCCAAGTACAGTGCTTACAAGGTGTGGTATGTTTACTTTCATGGTATACTGGCAACACTCTTATGTGGCAGTCTCCTAAATGAAACTATTTTTAAATGGTTTAAACTGACAGTTGTATTGATTGCATGACAAGTGATGAATCTTGAGTATGTGTCCCTTTTTGTATTACCTTTATTCCTTGGAAGTACCTCCTCCTTCAGTCTACAGGCATCTTTTCTGGCAGTAGCATTACAAACTTGAATGTAGACTACACTATCTGTTGTAAATACCATCAGGGATGTGACAATAAGTTATTATCACTGCCTAATCTCTGTTGGACTGTTTTCCAATAGGCTGTGGGTTTCTATACAAAGCTGATGGACATTTGAGTAGGTGCCAAAAGTTATCAATTCATAACTTCTGCTAGAAATATTTACTTAGCTGTGGAAATTACACCTGGGGAAATATAACTAGCTTCATGGCTTGAGTAGTATCTTCTGCTTCAGGGCTGGCTTTGTTAGGTATAAAGCTGCCAAGGAAAGATTGTTTGAGAAATAGCTCCTCTTTTTGGCACAGAGGCTTGTATCAATGCTCTGATTAAATAGTAAGTAGCTCTAGGATGAGGAGAAGGAAATAAAAGCTAACCACTGCAGACTTACATGAGACTTGCAGGGTTCTAAATCAGCAAGGCATGAAAGAGCTTTTTTGTTTTTGGAAATAGCTCTTATAACTACCAGTCTATTCCATGTAAATATTAACTTGTAAATTGTGGACACTTCAGACCCATCTGAATGGGCCATCTTCTGTGTACATCATGTTTTTCAGAGGATGAGAGCAAGCCAGAGCTGCCTTAATGCTGGTTTGTTTTGAGGGGGTTTTCTGTGTGTGTGCACTTCAGATATGTTTTCTAGTCTTGTGGAGCAAGTGTTTTGGAGGCTTGGTGGCTCCCTTTGTTTCAAGGTTAAGTGTACTTTGCCTGTTCTCTGAAAGCAGAATATAAACTCTTTGGTGTAAATTGTTAGGAAGCCTATGAAGTAATATCTCAGAAAAATATTGATTTAATTCTAGGATTGATTAATGCTCTGTAAGTTTAATGTATCACAATGGCTTAAGAAGTTTTCTGTTGTTAGACTGGAGTTTGGCACTAATGCAGCAATGTGCTTGCTTGAAAACATTGATGCACCAGCTTTTTCTTTCTGCTTCCCATATAACTTCTGAAAGATGTTAAATACAAGTAAGTCATCTTAAGCCTTTTCCTGTTTCTCCTAATGGGTAGAAACACACCTATTACTGTAATGTTACTGAAATCCGGGATAAAACTTAACAGCAATGAGAAATTAAGAAGCAAGCACTCCTTTATTGCAGCACTGTGCATGTGGGAGATCACTCCTCCTAGCATGCCCACCTGTTCGATCAACAGTGCAGGTTAAATACACACCTGTTCTACATATTCACTAGATTTCTGAGAAATATTATACATAAACGTTAACTTGCCGAGAAATCATTACAATATTTCCCTGCCCACTTGTGCATACTTAGTCTTTGGAGTCAAGGGTCTTCTGGTGGTCTTGGGGGTCGTCAGAGCGCCCCTGCCTTGAATTTGCTGGTCGAACCCCTCATTAAAATCTCCACTTACGGTCTTGAGAACAGGTTGTGTTGTCCTTCGTTTTTCTGGCTCCAAAGTGATGGCTCAGGGCCCATTTTCTACAGGTGGTGTTTGGGACCTACCATTGTTCTGCCAGTCTTAATTACACCAGACATGCTAGATTGACTTCTAACAAACAAGATATTGTAATATCTCTAAGATTCCTGTTCCCTCTAAGGACAAATAGATTTCATATAAAATTTAACCTATTTGACTACAGTTTTACAGTTAGCAAGAATCACCTTATATTGATATCTAATTTTCAACATTTATCTCATGAAAGAATAAAAAATATTATTCTAAATCTTAAAAAGCAGCATATAGCTGTGGCCTGCTTTGTGGCTGTGCACGTTGTGTCTCTTCAGAAGGCGTGCAGTTTAGTAGAGCATAGCAAGGAGAATTTGCCTTACTACTAAATGCCTGTAAACTGAAGTTTTTTGTTCAGCTGGCTGGATTGAAAATGCCAGTGTTATACCAGTAACTAAGAAAGCAGGACTTGCATGTAAAATAAACAAGGAAGGGAGAGGGAAGTGAGAATAGAATGCAAAAGTAGAAATGAATAAATTGCCCCTCCTGTTGAATTTGTTTTGGGGGTTACTCATTTCTTGAACATTGTATTTTTATAAGCTTGGTTAACATCTCCTTTTAGAACCTAGATTTTGTATTTTTCTTGTATTTTGCCTCTCTGTAATTATGGTAGTGTCAAAAAGTCAATATGCCTTTCTAGAGCCAAGTAGAAACTTCCTAAGGTATTTTTTACGAAGTGCCTGACTCCAGAGGGGAGGGAGGGAGTAAATACTGTCATAGTTTGTCTGCTTAAAAGCTCTTCTTGTATCTCTTTTACTGCCTTGATTTCAGAATTTAATCAGAATCTAAGCACATTTTAAGCCTTCCCTCCAGTATTAAGAACCCTGGAGATGGCCAGTTCAAAATGACCTAGTGCTGTTTAGAGTCTCTTTCCAGGAAGCTGTAATCCACTTTGTTTCCAGAAGAATCAGTACTTCATGGTCCTGTGGAAAACTTAGTTGTTACTGTGCCAGCCTATTACAGTTAATATTTTGTCAAAGTCTGTCCACTGCACCAAACAATTTCAATAGATTTCTTATGCAAATTCTGCAGCAGATGGTCAGATAGGTTGATTAGCTTGGCCTGTTAAGAGTAGTGGAGACTGCATGTTTAACATAGTCAACCTCTGTTGGGACAGTCGTGTCTGGGTTATGTCTTTGTGGCTATTAGCTCACAGCAAAACTTGTCCCATCTCTCTTCCTGAACCTAAACTCAGGTGTGGTATAATATTTCTGATTTTCTATCCTTAATGTATTTGTTTACCTATACTATTGATAGACAGATTTGTAAGGTACTTCTATTAAATTGCATGGTTGTGGAAAATGAAGGTTGCAGACACAGATGAATAAAATTGCTATGTATATTGCAATATATTTTACAGTCTTTGTTTCAAATTATCTTTCTCAGCTGCTCACCTGGCTGTAACACAAGTATCTAACTTAATAGTTATTTACCAGTGGGAAGTCTGTTCTACATAAACTTAGGAGAAGGTAAATCTGGCTCTGTTTACCTTTATCTTATCTCATAAAATCTTGATGCTCATAATCCTTGCAGCTCAGAGATACTGGAAGATGAGCCAAAAAAGAGGGAATCCTTCCTCTGAACTCTACTGAGGCACTCAGGAGTCATTCTGATTCATGTCTAGGGATTTCACAAGGATTTGACATGCTTGATCTTTAGCTTGTAATTAATTGTCAGAGCTGCTATCAGCTTTAGAAATCGGTTTCTACTAACTGGCCAAAAATAGCAATGTTGGTCTTTCAAACCGTTGCCTTTTATGTGTGAAATCAATGCACCAAGAGCATGTTCTTTTCACAAGTAACAAATAGAATCATGTTCTATAATGTCATCAGATTTGTTTGAAAATGTTAGCACTACTCATTTCACAATGCTTTCTGTGCATGGTAAAGATGCATTAAATTTAATCTCATAAAACACACGTCTCGAAGATAGAAATCTGCATCTGGATACTCCTTGTAAAATTACTAGATATATGTGACCTCTCTTGATTTAAAAAACAAATTGTTTTAGTGCAATATATTGTCATATTGTCAGTCAGAGGAAGAGACCACTTTTTTTTTGCTACTGAAAATCGTATTTTAAAGATTGTAATCTTATCTCTCTTGCTGTCAGCACATTCCTGATAGTTTGTAAAAGCTTGGAACTAGTATAGATTAGTATAGATGAAAGCTTTTCTCCTATTTCCCTCTTTGCTGCAATAAAAATAATAGGTTCAATTTTTAAGTCTTTGTTCCTGCAAATAATGCTTTCTGTTAAATGGAGAGAAAATGTATAGAAAAGGTGGAAGCAGTGAAGCTGCCTGCAGCTGCTGCACTGCTAACCAGTGCAGCGCATCTGCAATTCAGATATTGCCCACCAGCGATGTTCTCCGTTGAATGAGTGTGGGTGGAAAGCTGTACTGCGGTTTCACCTCTGTCGGGGTGGAAAGAGCATTAGTGGCAGAAGTGTCATCAGGATACATGCATGCTCTGCTCCACTGCATGTGCCTTTGTCGGCAGCCTGACTCGGTGCGTGTTACCTGTTGGTCCCCCTTCAGCTGCTGGGAAGGACCCCTTAGGAAGTCTGAGGCTGCCCAGTTCTTGCTCAGCCTGAGGGATTTGACAAACTGAGCAGGACTAAAACATAGCAAGATGTCTATCGAAGATATACAGTAGACTTTTAGACCTAGCAGATGAGTTCCAGTCCTGTATCTTCTACTCTGAGTATGAGAACAAGATAGATACTGGTATTGCCATGCGTATCCTCAGAAAAGAATAAGGCAATTTGGCAGCTGAATTTGTTAACTGTTTTCAGTAATGTTGATATTTTCATCATCTGTATGAGGATGTGGCTTCTCCTATTGAAAACAGACTTTTTACAGTAAATGTAAGTAATGTAAGCTCAAGTTAGAAGAGAAATATATTTTAACAAGTCCAGCTGTAATGCTTATTTGTGTAATTTGTAAGCTTGATGTGTAAGTGTTGAAAAGGTGAAAACTTAAGTGCTATTAATGGTACGAAAAGTGTTATTCTTTGAAGCCCTAAATTATTTTTTCATTTTTAGAAGTTTTTATTTTCAGAGATACCAGCCTGTATTTTTTTTCTTCAGTGGTAGGAAGTGCTACTGCCGGTCTCAAGAGAATCCAAAAAACAAAAGATCAGCTGTTCAGATGAGACAATTCACATTTTTGTCAGATTTCAATGGCTGGTGATCCAGATGAGGAGCTCCACAAAGGTTAAAAACAAATAACCAATCTCCCTCTGGCCGTGTCTCTTAAGTCCAATTAATCCTCTAAAATGCCCTCAAGCTACTCTTTTTATGAGGGAAACTTACTCTTTTTCTGTTGAGTGAGACTTTGGAAAATAATTAGTTGTGCTGATTGTGTTTAATTAAGTAACCTCAGTTTTGCAAAACTGAAATTCAGCCAGTTCATCTTGTTCTGTGCAATTACCTGTCACAACAAAGACTATATGAGTATGGAAAACCTTGAGATTGATGTAAAGTTCTGTATCTGATCTGTAAGGTTTATCAATAGTGTATTTCATGGGTCTTGATTGTATCCAACAGTTTTCTGGATGCTCCTGGTATCATGAACATGACAATACTTATCGAAAGAAAGAGTACTTAATCTTTTCCTATTTATATTGGTGAATCAACAATACTATTTTTGTTTTTTCCTATAGCAAACAGCTGTGATGTGTATGTAACAGTGCTGCTTGAGCCTCTTGTAGTTAAATACAGGAAAGTCCTTTTAGTCCTGTTTGGTGTGAGTATAGCATTTTACAACAAGCTGTCAGATATCTGTGTACCACATTATTTTGAAGCCTATGGATAAGCCTTGATCAGGCTTATCTGTTCTTCTAAACATAGATATCTGCTATTGCAAGAGTGCATTCAAGGAATGATGACATCTGGGAAACTATCTTGCTTCTGGGGAAAAAGGTCAACCTTTTTTTTTTTACAGTATATTTCTCTTACATAGCAGTAAACCACAGAATGGGCCAAAAATTGTTTGACTGCATTAAAATACAACAATACAAATCTAACATAGCCATGGGGTTTTAGTTGTGTATATAAATATATGGCTGTAAGTGTGTATTTAAATATTAATAGTGTAAATGTAAATATGCATGTGCATACTTGTAGGCACATGTGTGTTTATCTGCATAGAAAATGCTGAGCAGCCAAATGACTTTAGAGCTGGTATAGTAAAATCCATAGCTTCATTAAGGTCATAGTTCCTCATAAAAAAAAATAGGAAAGTAGAAGAATTTGTCCTAAAGTTTTAACTCAGGGCTTCAAGTAGATGTGTATGGATAGTCAAATATGAACCAAATTCTTATACAGAGGAATCCCTAGCGCTCAGTTGAACTGTGTTAATATACATCACCAGATTGCCCTAAATTATTTTTGTTATTGGGTTTGTCATTGTGCATTTTAAAAATGGTTAATACTTTGTGTAAGTTAGGAGTCTTGAAAATAATTGTTTTATGTAGAGAGATGTTTTCGCTTGTTTTAAGGATAGGAAAAAAAAATCTCAAGTCAACTTTATGGACTTGTTTCCTTGTCATTCAACATTAAATTATGTTCATTCTTGTAAAATTCTCTGAAAAATATTTTCTGTGCATCTGAACTTTGTAATATAAAATAAACATTACATGTATTTTTTAACTTTGCTGAATTCTACTTTTACATGCACTAGTGCATGAACTGTTATTATTAGCCAGTACTTTTTCAGTAACTCCCCTTCTACTGTTTGTGACCTCTATCTCTTGCTCACCTACTGTCTTGCAAAACAGATTTCTTTTGCACAGTCACTTTAAATCACCTAGCATAGCAAACTAAGCATATAGAATTGCATGCACTAAAGAGTGTGTATTGTAATTTACAGCCATCAAAATAAGTTTCACACTTCTAAGAAGTTACAGACAGCATAGCTACAGCTCTCAAATCCTCCTTTTGCCCTGTGTCCCTGAGTTCAGATGTTAAGTCAGAATGAGTTACTGGCCAGTTGACATTTGATAAATATGATTCTTTATCCTTGCAGGTCACTACAGGCTTTACTTTGATAAATAACTAGCAAAACAACCGCATTACTCAGTCTTCAAGAAATAAAATGTGACAGAGCACTGTAGCTATTATCTCCCACCCATGCTTGATTTTCTTCGTTTGAGAGATCTTGGTCATTTTAGTCATTAAACTAGTAAATGCTTTATGAAAGTAGTCATAAGGTTCTCGCATTAATGGCTTTTTAAAAAAAAAAATCATGTTTTATATTCTGTGAATTGTATGGTTTGATGCTACTCCAGAAGAAAGCTTAACTGTTGCAATACTTTCTGCATTCCTTTTTTCCTTGGTTTTTTTGGATAGTCCATACTAAGCCTCTGTCCTAGTTCTGGCTAGGATAGAGTTAATACTCACCTGAGCTGGGTGGAGAACTGAAGCTGGTAGCCCCTATGGCTGGGATAATTAATTAATTAGCTAACAGCTGGGGTTAATTTACCCAAATTAGCCAAAGGGCTATTCCATCCCATCTAACATCATGCTCAGTATATAAGTGAGGAGGGTGCTGAAGGGAGTTTCCTCTTACTTGGAAGAAACTAGGCGTGGAGATTTGTTGTAAGGCATTGTATTGTATTTATATTCCATCACTGTTTTGTTTTCTTCTGTCATTGCTGTTAAATTTACTTTTTGTTCAATCTCAATCCACGTGGTTTTTGTTTGTTTGTTTACTAATTCTCCCCTGGTTCTCTCGGAGGGTGGGGGGGGAGTGGGAGAGAGACTGCGTAGTCTGGTCCTGATCGGGGCTGAACTACAACAGCCTCGAATAGAAACCTGCAGTGAAACTGCAGGAATGACAGAGCAGAAGTGACACAAAGGAAGGTTTCTTTGGGAAATCTGATCATAGTAAAGCAAATGCAGCAGATTTTGAGCAATGCCATTTAGTCCATTTTGTCATATATGTGGATGACAGGGTGCATGAGATGTGTTTTGGGAATATCTTGAATACAGTTGGGAGAGCCAGGAACTGGGAGCCAAGACTGTTCAGAGAAGTGTCTGTAAGAGAAGCCAGCTGCAAGTTCCTGGTTTCCAGTGACTTCTAAAGATAACTGGATCAGTGTTAGTCCTGTCTTGCATTGGAGCAGAAAACTATTGATCAGTTGGCCAACATGCTACTGCTTGAAAGGAATACTTGCAGGTTCCCCAGCCTTAGCCTTATTTAGAAAATAGTAGGATTATCATTAACGATGTGTTATTGCAAGATCTATATTTCTTGCTTTTAAGTCTTGCTGAGTTCACAATTTTTGGTTCTTCACTGCTAAGAGTAGGAGAGCTTCCCATAACTGTATCTTAAAACTGTGCTTGTGGTTAGTGGGTTTTTATTATTTGTATTTAATCAGGGCAGTATGTGTTAGAGAATTGGTAGCAAAGAGATCAGGTGTGTGGATTTTTTTACTGGAGATCAACATGCTGGTATACTGTTGGGAGAAAGAAAAGATGCCTCAGTACAGATTCCCAGATGGTATTAGCAAAGTAAGGGGGCAGACAGACCTTTTGTGAACCAGACAAGAGTTGCCTTTGGAATAAAGCCTCCCAGTTGCAGTTCTTTTCTTTGCTCTACTGATGGAATTGCTCCCTCTGTCCTCTTTGTGTAACTTTGGCTAAAGGGGTCTACACCCAGGAAAGAAGGAAATGATGTCTCTTGGGTTTCTTCTTTTATTTTGTAAGGTAAACTAAAATTTTCAGTGACTTTTTGGGGCTGAAGCTGGCAGTCATTAGTTGTATATTCTTATATAAATTTAATACACACTTGGAATTTATCATTAGAGAGAAGAAAGGAAACCATGACTATAAAATGTGAAGGGAAAAGATGTATGCCATGCATATAATGATCTTTTCTCAAAAATAATGCTGCAGAGTCTGTCCCTCCTGAAGATATTGGCAGACATAGCAGAACCCCTCTGCCTTTAAAGGAGCTGGGGTTCAAATGTGGAAGGATAAATGCTGTGTTTTCTTGTGACCTACAAGAAAGATGGAGTGACAAATATACTGAATTACATAAACTAACATTTGCAAAACTTGTAAAGAACAGGTTAGGTTGCTCAAACTTCCTTCCATGAAATGTTTGATTTGGTGTCTCTTCTCTGAAGTGTACTTATGTTTTTCTTTTTTTTTCTGTGTGGAGAAAGATATTGAAGAAGGAAGCAGATATGAAGAGGGCAAATTGAACAGCCAGTATTGCCAGTGGTAAATAACATCTTCAGAGTTTACTTGCAGCTTGTGTATTAAGGATAACTGCAGCTGAGAAAACAGCCACAAAACATAAACCTAGTGACTGTAAGGAGATATGGTAGGTATTTTAACAGGTACCTTTTCCAGAGGTCTAGAATTAACATACTTACCTGAATGATCTAAGCGTGAGCACTTGTACAGAAATCCCAAATGCAATCTGATTTCTTAAATTATTTGCAGCTACAAGTTGGTTGGGACCTGTTTTCTGTTTGCCTTTGGGATAGATGTAGTAGATTCCGTCATCAAGTAAATTTATCTATGGAAATATTAGTGGGAAAATTAAGGATTGAAAACTGTCAGATTCAATTATGATTGAAATTAAGTCAAAACTTAAACAATTAGCAATACACTAGATGATTCATATTTAAGTAGAATCTCATGCTGTAGTTCTTGAAACATATCTGGTAACATTATAGGGAGGCTTGAATGAATACAAAGTAATAGATGGATCTGTGGAGTGACATAGTTCATATTGGGGAGATCTTTAGCCTCTTCTGGGACCAGTATTGCCTTAGTACAGTTTCTGCAGTCAGTGATCTTGCTTCAGATCCATCAGGATTTTACCTGCCGTACAGAATATAAAGCAATTTGGTCTGAAGAAAAGTATGGGTATAATTTAGAATATTTGTCTACTATTTCTAGAAGATAAGCATTATGTTGGGAGGGATGGGACAGTAAAGTTAACTGTTAGACAATCTGCTTCCTTACTTTCAGGATCTAAGTGTGCTTTTGGTGTTGTTAACTAAGGGCTGTTTCACTGTTGATGTAAACAGATTTTTCCAGATAATCTGTAACATCTCAGGTGAGATCTTGATGCTGCACTGCCCTCTTACTGCAGTAGCTTTCGTGGCATAGTGCTGACTGAGAAAATATTTTAGCCTGTGTTTGATAATATAGGTTACTCATGTTCAAGTGATTGCTGGAGGAAGTGTGCCTAAATTTATTTAAATTCTCCTGATGACCACTAATTACATTGGAGACTGCACGCATCTAAAGAGAAGCTCTAGATGGTTAGTGGTATGCAGGTGGTGGGTGGATGCTAATGATATGCAGCTATTCTGTATTACGAGAAATTCATCGGCAGGAAGAGTGGATTTTCTGACACATGAGCTGAAATTTAGTTTTTATTTCTAATTTTCTAGCTCGGGCCAGCTGTTGTTTAACTGTCCTGTAACCTTCCCTGGAGGATGCAGGAGCAGATTATAGCAGCAGAAGGGCTCTTGCTAAGAGTAAAGTGGGAAAGAGGATGAGTTGGAAGATGCAGTTAGTTATTGCTCTTAAGCATTGAATATAATATAAACCTCGTGCTATTAGAAAGGTGTAACTTTATGAATTTTGTTTTATTTGAAGCAAAGACAATATACATGAAGATAAATCTGCAAGCAATTTTCAGAATGTTGCTGATTAGCAATGTTGCTTTAAGTAGGTTCAGGTGGGGCAGATACAGTGTTAAGATTGTTTTGGAAGAGTGGCAAAGATGTCCTGATAACAGGACAAAACAGCAGTATGTATAGTAAAGTGTAGAGAAGATAAAACTGGAATATAACAAGCACTTCACAATTTCCATCTCTACAAAATGACATGGACTGATTTATGTCCATCAGTCTTGCAACTCATTACCTTAATGGCTTTCAATTGCATTGCTTTACAAGTTAAGCCAATGAAAGAAAAACTAAGCTGGGGCAGGTGGTGCATATGCATAAATGTGCTTCACTGCTTTACAAGCATGTGCTTTAGAGAGCAACTATAGAAAGTCTTGAATCAATTTTTGGCGAGAAGCTACATGGTCTGAATATCTATCACTTTCTCAAAAGGGTTACAAAGATAAGCCTCTTAATTTTGCCCTTGCTTCCTCTTTACTTTTGTGTTTTTATATATATGTGCATAAATATAAATTGCATGATGTGTATATATAGTATACAAGTGATATGAATGTTCTAGGTTCCTGCCAGCAAAAGGAATTGTTGGACATCTTGTTGGAAAATGTCTGTATCAATGTAAACAATCTCCCAGCTTCTACAGCAGCTTTGTTATAGTGATTGCTTTTCTCTGTATTTAAGAGGTCAAGTGAGTTGATGCGGAGGTATAAATTATGCATGAATATAGAAATGGACTTAAAGTACAGCTATTGCAAGGAAATTGTGGAAAGTAACATGATATGCTTGAAATCTCTTGGGCTGATACTTTTTCATTTGCCTCCTAGCAAAGGGTTTTAACTTGTATTTTAACGGAGAATTTAATCTGCATGTCTGAAGAGCTTATTCCAGCCTTTTGCCTCCTTCAGGACAGTACTAGGCAAGAATGGCAGACTGCAGCATGCTCCGAAGTAGGTGAAGTTTAATGCTGGTACATTAGACTTGATTTGACAGATTCACAAATTCACTTGAACTGTGGTGACTCCAGTGCAAGTACCTACTTTTCAGACCTGACTGATTTCAGTTATAATTTGAACTGGGCATATCAAGGGCAATTAGTAACTTGCTACAGTTTTTTTTGGTGTGTTGTTCTTTTGTGGTGAGTAAGTGGGGTTGGTTTTTTTGGTTGGTTTTAGTTTTTCCCCCCAAGGGCTAGTAAATATTTACCATCCTTGCTAAATTGCGCACATGTAATTATACAAATGTTTGTAAATCCATATTAAGTGAAGGGTGAAAGGATGTTTAAAAGTCACTGTCTTAAATTTTTGTGTTTTTTATTGACTTTTAAAAGAAAATTTTAGTCCTATACTAGTAAAACAGTACTTCTGATTCTTTCCTCACACAGAGATACAAACTTGCATAATAAGCAAATAGTTCAAAAAACAAAATGACTGAGAATCTGAACTATTTGTGTTGGCATAGTCCATAAGTGTGGAGGCATTCAAGATGAATTTGCTGTTTTAGAGTTAGAGAGTCCCAGTCCTACCTTTAGCCATTTCTGTGAAAGAAAATAACCAATCACTGAAATGTTCTAGTTAAGAGATGTGACACAATGTTTTGTGGTTTAGTTTATTCTTGTTTTAAACTCATTGAATTCCACTGCTATTAGCAGAAATTGCTAACGTATGTAGGGATGTGTCACAATTAGGAAAACGCTCCATACTAAATAAATGGAAATTCAATTTTTAAATACAGTATGGAACCTGGAGCTTGAAAGCAAACAGAAGTGCTGCACAAAGCATGAAATGTTTTGTAACAAAGACATCCTGGAATTAAGAGCAATGGAAAACCTTCCTGTGATTTGCAAGAGGTAGCAAATAGAAGAGACTTCTAAATGGACAGAGGAAGGTTGGTTAGGGGACTACTGGATATCACCAGTAATGGGAAAAGGAAAAATATTGACACTTGAGTGTTTTGTTTTAATAGTAATGAAAACATTATCAATACTAACAAAATTTTAAAGTGGGAATAGCTATTCCCCCTCCCTTAATTGGAATTAGGCCTAATATCAAGGGAAATTACAGCTGAAAGTAAAAACCAAAACTGGAGTAGCATCAGAAATTAATAGTTAGAACATGTTGTTTAACCTTTCAAATCACATTTCATTGCATCATACCTCTTCAGATGGCAGTATTTCAAAAGTCCTGCTAAGCACGCAGGAGTAACAAAACCTCCCCAAACCAGCCACATCGATGTACTTTTATGAAAAACAAGATAAAAAGAAGCCTCCTGTCAAGAGGCAAAAAAAGCTAGTACAAAGAAACTCATTTTCCCCATGTTGAATAGCATTTCCAGTAAGAAAAACTAATTGCTTAGAGGGCCAAACAAATAATTAGTTTATAGGTAGAATCCAGAAATGCAGATAATTATGTGATATATCTTTGAAGTAGAGTGTTATTTTTTCCTGATCATTAAAGGCAGACATGCAAGCTATTTATACAGATAGCAGTAATAAGTTAACCTAAACTTGTAATCAGTCAGACTGCTTTCTTTGGCAGTGTTTGGTTTAAGGATAAATGAGTATAGGCTGTTGTCATACTCCTAGAGTCAGAATTGAAACAGCAGAGCATTAGTAAGTATTCAGCTGCTTTTGATTGAGGCACAAAGGTCAAGAACTAAAGACCCTTGTGACTAATTGCACAAATATTATTTCATAGTATTTACATTTATATTCACAAAATAAATTCTGAATGAAAGGTAGACTATGTTTAATTGTTTACAGTAATTTAGAATTGACTTTGTAGTCAGTGGTTGCTTAGTCTTAAAATAGAATATAATCCAGAATTTTATGGAGCTTAATTTATTGCAGATTGAGCTCTGTTAATCATGGATTTGTTGGTCAATTTTTGTGAGCTATCTCCTTAAATAGGAGATAAGTTTGTCCTGATCATACAAAGCATTAATTTTACATGTAATAAATATTGATATAAATTATATTTGCAGTGCATCTTTAACTGGTATTTTTGGTAATGTGTACAAAATCAGATTAAAGGTGTGTGGGATTTGTTTTTAGGAATGGTAGTTAAGGGTGCATTGGTCAGTGCATTTCATCTAGAGAATGAGGTCTCTTGTTTACTGATTGAGCTAGTGCTTAATAAGCAGTTTTAGAACAAGTTTTCTTGCAGCATCTATTTTGAAATGGCACTATTTATTTCTAGACGACAGAGGAGAGAAGGCTGTTTCACTGTCCATCCTAAACTGAGCTCATCAGCAGTAGGGTAGACTGAGGAGAGTAGTGTTTGAGCTTGACAACTAATAAATATTTAGTAAGAATGGTGTTTAGTTGCTCAAGTAAAGTGTAGACAATTATGCACCTTAACCATTGTTTACACAGTGAGATTCACTGATTACAGGTATCAGTGGTGGTATCCAAGTGGTATTCAATGGACTTATTAGAGCTATATGGAGACTTCTGGCTTCCTTCCTGCCTCTTCTCAGTCATTTCAACTGCAGCTGTCACCCTAACAGCAAAGTTAAATTCTTGCAAAACGTGTCCTTTCTGTGCTCTTCCTCCATTGCCATGTGTGCTGGATCAAGTCCTGTGTGAATTTGTTGCATGAGTCTGTAACCTAAGAAGCATTCTGTTTTACAGGGATGTTAAATCTTCTCCATTCTAGGTCCAGTGAGGAATCAGAAAAAGTTAAATGCCACAGAACTAAATAACAAACAAAAAAAACCCCAAAGATCCTCTTGTGCAGGTCTATCCCCTGCAACTCTTGAGTAGATGATGATGCTGTAGTTTCTGATTTGTTTTGAGTGAGAGTAGAAACAAGGTAGATGGAAATTCACCCTATTTTGAAGTAATGGCTTAATGTCCTGATAAAATGAGTTTTGGGCTAGAAAAGGTACTTGGAGTTTTTCTTTCTGATATTTATCTCTATGAATTTTTCAATGTCTGGAAACAGGAGTGGTGGTATATGTTTGTCAAATTACTTCAATTTCCCTTGGCCTCTTAAAAGAAAAAAAACAAACAAACAAAAAAAACCCCCGAAGAAACAAAAAGAAAAAAATCAACAACAAAAACAACAAACCCCAAACCAAAATCATCCCCACAACAGAACTTTTAGAAGACTCAAATTAGTGTGTTTATCTTGTGAAGAGGCTGACTCTGTTTAACTTGAACAGAAATAATGAAGTATCTGGCCTTGCTGTCTTGGTATCTGAGGATGGTTTTGTATGCAGTAGCTCTTTTAAAAAAAAAAAAGTAGCTTTTAAAAGAGTCTAGACAATGTCTTTGAGTAGACTGAAGCATCGCATAATCCTTGAACTCCTTGTGGTGAATGACAACAAGAGTGACAATTAATTCTAAATGCGCCTGTGGTTTTGTGAAATTGATACCTTCTCACTAAAGACTGGAATGAGATCATCAGCTTATTTTCTTAGGCTTTCTAATAGTAACAACTAAAGGTCAGTACTGAGCTGGATTATGTTTGAATCAATCACGATCTAATGCTCTGCATCCAGTTACCAATCTCCTGAAAATCTTTTCCATGCAGTTCTGAATTACTCTATTTTGTTTTTTTAAAAAAATGCTGTTATTAGGTACTTAAGCTGCTTGCAAAAAATGCCATTATTAAAAGATTAATTTTTATTCTGTATAGCCTGATTTTTGAAGTCCCATTTAAGGTCAAGGAAGACATGAGTTTTGCCTAATAAATAATTGCGTCTGGTTTTCTAAGTGCCTAAAAAATAGACTGCATCTACTGAGACCTCTCCTACATAAGCTCTTTGAGAGGGAAGTTACGAATTGGTTGGTATGCTTTTAGGGTTCCTTAGTAACTACAGTGGGGGGGGGGTGGAGGTGAAACCTACACCAAAACAACAAAAAAATACCTATATAGTGTTGGTTGTTTTTTTTAATGGATCAAATGTCAATTCTCACTTAGTTGTTCTGTGGTTAGAGATCTCTAAAGGACTGGACAGTGATAACTTAAAATGCTGACATGAAATCAAAGCAAAATCCAGAAATTAAGGAAAGGAACGGTTTAGACTAACTATAAGAAAATACTTCCTTGTGCTCCTGGTTAGAGGAGATTTTCCAGAGAATATTGAAAATAACTTAAGCTCTTTGAGAGAGTGACAATTCAATTTTGAGTAGCAGTGAGTGACATGAGGAATACTGTGTTGATGGAATCCCCATCAGCTTCCAAATGCTTCTAAATGGGAACAAGTCATTTTGCACTAGCAAGAGCCAAACTAGAGGGTGTAATAAGTTCTTTTGTTGAATTTGAGACAGTTCTTTTGTTTTCCAGAGAAACCACAGTGGCAGCAATCTTTTTATCTGTATCACTGTCTGGAAGACCTGCTATTGCAAATGCAGGTTTTAATTCAGACTGGCTTTTCAAACACAATTGTGTGAGGTGCCTGAACAGCCTTTTGGGCAAGATTACTGTTCTGTTGCATTTTATTCTGGGACCTCTTTTCTTTGAAAACGGTTTGGTTTTTTGTTTTTTTTTTTAAATTGTTTCATTGCTCTCTGTCAGAAACCAGAATGAAACTATTATATCCGTTTGCATGGATGCTGTTGGCAGCTGAACTCTGAAAAGATTGAAGTCTAATGTAGTAATACAGTTTAGAAAGATTTCACCAGCGTTGTTTGCCCTGCTTTTTGCCAGTGTTTTTTACATCACTGAACTTGAAATATTTTTCTTGGAGAAAATTTTTGTAGATGTAAATGATGTAATTACTCAGGTAAACCAGGATTTGCTTTTCTTTCGTGCTGTTTACTCATGACCAACATTCTGTCATTACCAACAGAAGTAGAAAAATCTCACTGTGAATAAAGTGTGTTTAAGAATGCTTTCTCCACAAGTTGTGACCTTTTCCTCTGCCTTTGAATTTGATTTATGTATATCTTTAAATTGTTGTTACTTAGTGTAATTAAATAAAATTTGACTGCTATCACAATCAGAACAATTAAATGTAATGAAACAGTTGTTCTTAGTTTTGGAAACCTTGCTCTCAGGAAAATGCTGCTCTATCCAACTTCGGAAAAAGACAAGCATTTCCTGTTACCCTAATCTTTTCCTTCTTGTAGCTGATGCTTTCTGTTTTCAAGGGCAAATTATCTAGATATCAATAAAAATGTTTCAGTGAAACTAGAATTAAAATTGTAGTTTAATTCTGGTCTACAAATATGTATGCTCTAGCTTCTTAAAGAATACTTCATTTTGGAGGACCTTTATTATATTTGGCTAGCAAAATGGTGTTTCAGGAAAACTACCAGTAGTTAATGAACTATTTGAATTAAACACTGAGAGCAGCCTTCTGTAAAGAGGCTTGAAACTGTTTCATTAATACATGTGTAACTGCAAGTACATAAACTTATCGACTGAAACTTCCAATGTCTAAACTAACAGGAATGTATAATGAAGTATTTGAAAAAAAAATGCTTATACTAATTAGGAAATACTTGCTGGTCCTGGTGGGATTAGGATATTATAATGATTTATAGGGAAGTGGGCTGCTCCTAAGTATGTAACTACTGTATGTTTTTGGTGTTCTTTTCTGAGCAGGGGTTTGCAGTAGACCATCTCCACAGCTTCCTTCCCACATTAACTGTTCTGTGATTCTGTGGCTGCCAAGTACAGAAGTCACCTGCTCATCCTTCTATATGGATCTCTTGTTTATGGTTTAATAAGGAAATGAATGTTTCACAGATCTCAATCCTGCAATATGAGTTTATCAGGCAAAACTTAAATATTTGATAAGGCTTTTATGTAGAAATAAAGCTGGTTCCTGTTCTGCTCTTCCTGCCAGTAAGCTAGTCCCTGCTTCAGTTTTATGAAATAATTTGTAGACCCCATTTTTCAGGGGTCTTCAAAACCAAAGTGACTATTAGAAAGGAGTAACCAGATGTTCAGAAGGGGATTGATTTCACCTAATACTGTTGATTACTTTAATTTTTAACTCTTGTGAATTCATTGGTCATCCTATTCCAGCAGCTGGTTTTGGGCCATTGGTAGGATTATATAGTAATCAGTGCCTCTGCTGAAATACTGGCACACTGCTCTCAGGAGTAGCATTGTTGTAGCCCAAAACCTAATCAGCAACATCAAAGAACTCAAACTGCAGCTTGCCAGAAGATGTCAGCCTTGTTTATGTAATGTATGCAAGAAATGCAATGGCAATAACCTTCCTTTGCTGTATCTCTCCTAATACCACTAAATTTCCTCTGGTGCTCTGTAAAAGAAAAACACTTCATGAAGCTTTGTCTTTAGGCTGACAAGCCCTGTGAAATTACTACAGGTGCCTGCCTAGATGTCACTCACAGTGCTACCTCTTTGTGTTACTTGAAACAGAAAATGCAAGCCAAGTGACATGCTACCTAGATGAGTGGCCTCATATGGTCCTACCAGTGAGCTAATAACCAATACAAAATCTGTTTTGTGTGTACCAATCTGTTGTGTGTCACTAGTAGCCTTTTAATAGGGGTAATTTAAGAGAAATCAAGCCATTCCTCCTAAGTACCTGCAGTTGGCTAGTAATACCTCATAAAGCAGACAGAAACATGCAGCAAATGGCTTATTTTTTCAAGAGTGAAATGGATGCTGCCAGTACAGTTTCTCTAAGGGGAGGGTAAAATGTTTAGAAACTTTGTCAGACTGGGTAAGAGCGCAGCTGGCAGTCTTGTAAAGGTGATTATTAATAAGTAGCAAATATTTAACTTAGTGAAGGTTCACCACTACAATAGTATTTCATGATAGTGAATGTTCATCACTACAACAGTATTTCATGATACGATGTCTGAAAAGGTTAACTTTTTTGGTCACCCAATGAATGTAGGATTGTTCAAGATAAATTTGATGTAGGAGACAAAACAACCTCTTTCCCTCTGAAACACACATCTGCTTGTGCACACTCATTTTCTCTTTGACTGTAGCAGTAAATTGAAGGTCATTTTACAGCAGCATGGTTCATATCTTTGATCTTCATGCTTTCTTGTAATGACAGATTCAGAGGGGTGGCTGTCAGTTCATGGCAGACTGAACAAAATGGATACGTACCATGTGATTTGGCAGAAATGTGGCTACAAAAGCATCTATTAACCTCTGAGTTGAGTAGGTTCTATATTTTGACTTATGCAATCATTTACTTAAAATATGCATTATGATATGAAGAGACACTTCAGAAGATTAACCACTGGGACTGAGGATATTATACATTGTCCTGTAGTTCTCCTGATATACACGAGTGATCTGGGAGGGCATTAGCCATGCCTGCATTTGGAGGAGCATGAGAAGATGGTGTGTTGAACAAAATAGAGCATCATAAACTCATGGGTTTGGGGGGTTTTCCCCCCTGCTTAAAAGTTATCTGGTTAAAGTTTCTCAAAACTCAGATTGGTTTCATTTGGTTGCTTACATAATGAACTTGAGGCTGGGAAATGTTGTGATGACTTTGAGTGGGAAAGGGAGAGGGTGGAATAGTGTCAGGACCTCTTGCTGCTGGTTTGTTATCCCATTGCTCGTTTTCTGTATGTGTGCATATACTGAGTGAGCATACAGGGGTCTGTGCAGCCAATTAAAATGAATTAAAACACAACTTGACCTCCTAAATGAAAATGGGAGACTCTTATTTCAGATTTGTTAGTATATTTTTTTGAGTAGAGAACTGTAATAAGCAGACAGTGAAGGTAGTTTCTGTGGCAATTCTCCTCTGCAGCTCAAATGAGAAGCTCTTGCATTGCTTTTTCAGTGCTCCAGGACTATGATTTAGGAGTAACAATGGCAGGGGAGAAGAGGAAAATAAATCAATTCTTCTGTTTCCTTTTTTTCTCTCATTTCTACCACTATTCCTTGTTGGATACAGAGAGTAGGTCAGACTTGCTAGCTGGGAAATCTAGGCTGAGCCTCCATTACAAAAGTTTTGCTGTTGTGCCTGTACTGTCAGAAGCTTCTTAGAGCATATCCACTGTGTGATTGGGATAACTGCATTTGTGCTAGGCATCCTGCCAGCAAAGTTCCTGATGAAAAAAAAACAACCAGACACTAACAAAATGCATGTGCCTCTTGGACTCTCTGTGGGGATTATCGCAGTGTAATTATAGCATTGTCATCCTCAAATGACATCCTTTATATGAAAATCTTCTCAAGTTTTTTTTAACAACTTTAATTTCGCCTGAGCTTTAAAACAAGAGCAGAGGAGCTCTGGAGAGGTGGGAAACTCATCACCAATGATTTTCATAATGAACTTCTCTGCTAGTAACCTTTCCCTCCCAATGTGAGCATACCCAATCTGAATTGCTGTTATTCGCTGCCTCCATGTGAAAGGCTTATATTGTATCTGATTTTCTGAAAATGACTTGGTTTTTTTTGCTCCTTATGCATTACATTTTAACTCTATTTTCCAGTATTACCATTTTAGTACTTATTGCTGAAGGACCCAAGGACTACAACATGTGTCTCTGTGACCCAAGGCCAGTGCCTGGTTGCAGCAGTTGTTTTAAAGCATAAGTAAAGTAGTGACTGTGTAGATTCTGTTAAAATTCTGCTACCAGTTGAAATGTGAAGTTATGCTGCCTCTAGATCTTACCTCTCCTGTACTGGAATACTTCCATATAATATCTTAGAAATTATACTACATTTCTGGAGGCTGTATCAATATTTCTGCAAAGCAAATGCTTATTTTCTGAAATACACCTATTGTACCCAGGCTCATGGCTTGCTGTTGCTAATAAAAAGAGCCATAGGAATGTTACATGCCTTGCAGTTCTTACAGTGCTTGACGTTGTATTGTTGTTCTCTAAAGTAAACTATATCACAAATGAACTGCCCGTGTATTTTAATCAGAATCAAGGTGGTCTGCTGTATTGGCTGAAATCACTGATGCTGTAAACATGAACGCGGTTTGTATTGGAGAGAAGAACAGACTTGACATAATGGATTAGAGCATTGAGCTTCCCTGTGAGATCACTGTCTCCGGCCATAGCCAATATCTCACAGGATAATGATATTAGGCAGGTCCTTTAAACTATTCTGCAATCCAAATGAATTCTTTACTACCATCTAAAAAGAAAATAGGGGTAGGGAAAAGGGAAAAGCCAGAAACACACGATGGTGAGAAATCCTTGTCTGAGGAAAAAAAAAAAAAACAACAACAAAAACCCCCACATTTTCATTTAATATTGTCAGGAATTTACATGAAAGAAACTTACTCATCAGAGCCTACATAGAGCTATAATAAAACTGCTAGCTGTTTCTGGCAACTTTGGAAAAACCTCAGTTTTTTAAAATCCTTGCTGATATCTTTGCTATCTCATGAATGTAGCTGGAATTTACTGAACTTAATAATTTCGTGCACTATTCTCAGTAGCATTCTGCACTAGTGACTGTACTTTCCACGGTAAACTTGTTTAATCTCTTTATTGCATTGTCCATGGAAATTTTTTTTCCCATTAGAGGAAAAGGATTATGAAACCCCTGTAGAAAAATTTCACAAAAAACCCGAGATAGATATTGCTTATATTTGTATAGAGAACTTTCAGTGCTGTTCTCAAAAATGTTTTTTAAAAATCAGTTTGTGTGAAGTAACTACTCTGCTTTGAAAGATCTGCTCTGTAATGGCTACACTTCTTGTGAAAGTGTTCCTAATTTTGGATTGAATAGAAATGTGTACACAGAAACACCTCGGTAAAAATGTTCAGTTAAGTGGAAGGTTACTGATCTCTATGGGGGATGATGGTTACACCCAATTGTATTTGCATTGTCATGGGAACACAAGCTTCATTCTGGAGTAAAATAAATACAGATTAATGAATTTTACATTTCCTTTATGTAGTAATTAAATATATTGCACTTTCATGGGATGAATGCAATTATTCAGTGCAAGCTGGGGTTTATCCAAGTAAAATTGCTTGGACAAAGTAAACATATCATGCAGTTCTAAGCAGTTTGTTACATGGATATAGTTTATATAAACACAGATAAGTACAATTATTCCAACTGCTCTCTTTTGAATTAGAACAGAAGAATCTTCCATTGAATATAAATCAATTACAGTTTAGTCCCACAAGTGATGTGTAGAGGTGAGCGGCTTTGTGAGCTGAGAGTAATCACAAGTATTTTGAAACTAATGTAACAGTAGGAAGCACCTTGAAGTAGGAATAAAATTTTTGGCAAATAAAGTTACTGAAAAATACCACTTCCAGTAGGGAGGCTATTTGAAAAAAAGAATATATTGAGCTGAGCTTTGAGTGGCTAGTGGTAATCTTCCTTTTTGTGTAGATACTTCTGGTTTTCCATAGCATCTTAGCAAATATGCTTCCTAAGTTGGCTGAACAGCAATCCATTGCTTCAGAAATTGCTTTGTATATAAAGCACGAGGAGGGAAAATGCCACTTGAAATAATGCTACTTTAGTGGATGATTCAACTATCCCTGTTTCCAGCAACCTTCCAGCACATTTTGCTGAAAGGAGTGAAACTGAAAAGATGTTGGGTTGCTGCCACTGAAATAAATGAAGATGCCAGCTTCCATTCAGTGAAAAGCAGCAATCTTGCTGCTTTTCTTCATTTTACTTTGTCCTTGATTGTTCCCTTACTGTCGTCAAGAATGAAAGGCCTAGGAAAAAATGCTTTTTTTTTTTTAACTTGGAGACTTGAGTTTGACTTGCAAATAAGTTCAAGCTTGAACTTCGAAACTTGCCTTTAGACTTCTGTGCTTACTGTAGGTTATTCTTAAACAAGAAACATAAAATTAAGAAATTGCCATGTAAAGTATGAAACAAATCTTTGAATAATAATAAAAAGAATCAGACAGTTGGTGTAAAATCATAACTCTGCTGAACTTGGAGAGAATAAGCTGTTTAACATAAGCTGGAAAGCTGGCCCAAAGAATGCATGGTAAATTGAGTGTGTTTTCTTTAGATGTGCAGAAGAAAGTAAAAATGTGTCCAAGTCATTATAGAAAAACTGGATAAATATTCACTAATGAATATCTTTTTTTTTTTTTGCTGTTTGACTTAATATTGTTGTGTTTTTTTTGAGTTCATTTATTACCTTGAAATTGTTGACTAAGCTTCTGTGAATAGAGCTTATTGTGAGCAGTTGGCTGGGACTATTCCTTATGCAATACTCAGGCTGTTTTTATTAAAAATGTCATATGGTATGACTATCCCTTATTATGGAACTCTCACCAGAAACTCATTTCTAAGAATTGCTATCTGCAGAGCAAGTAGACTTCCAGTAGTAAAATGATGCTTTGGTCAAGTTGACAAAGGTGCAGCATATGAAACATGGCTTGTTATGATGATAAACAAATACAGCCCTTAATATGTAGGGCATACTTAATAATGTAAGGTATATTGAATATTTATAGTTAATATGTAGAGTTACCTATTTAAGGCAGCTTTTCCACTGGAGATGATTGGAACTTGCCTGCTTCCAGCCTCACTGTGGAAAATACATAACTTTAACCAAGAAAACAGTTCCAATGCTTTAATTCATAAACGCTGCTGCAGCGTAATATCAGGCATGAGGCAGCAACTCATCACTTCGTATCAATTTGCTACTCAGTGAGATAGGGTGCATACCTTGTGATCCATCATTGTTGGGTTTTTTGTAAAAAAAAGAAGCTATTTCGTCCCCGCCAATTATTAGAATTTGTCTTGCATAATCTCAGAAAGGTAAATGGCATAAATTAACTGACCTGAAATTTAGAGTTTGAGTCATGTCTTGTTTGTTTGGTTTCTCCATGCTTGAACAGTTTATTACTTTATATTTGTTGAGCTGCCTGGAAAAAAACCCAAAGTTCTGTATGAAAGCAGAGAAGACAGCCTTCAACAACAAGCCTTAATCCTGTCCTGTTTTCCTCTTTTTCATTTGTATAACCACTAAGCACAATAATTTCACCTACTAAGCAGATTTACGAGAACATCTTCAGAATGAAAATCCTTGTGAGTTGAAAATCTTCCCAGGATAAATTATATCACAGCTAATGGAACAGACAGCTGAGAAAAGTCACTAAATCTTCAACAAAATGCTACAGATTTGCAGCTCTGAAATAGTCTACAGGGCCTTGAGCCATGCAGGGTTTTTTTTTGCAGGAGCAAGGGAGAGCTGTGGCAATTTATTCTGACAAATTCTAATCTGTGTTTCTTATAATTGTTTCTGATTTCTTTAAATCTGAGATGATGGAAGACAAAATGAGAGGTCAAAATAGTTCCTTTCAATTATGTTAAAAGATGGGTACAATTTAACAACATATGTGCTGTTTTTCTGTGTTTAACATCTTGGCTGAATGGGTTTTAGTAAGCACTGTTCTGTATCAGTCCTCAGCTAGAGTATGTTCAAATTTGTTGGTTGTTCTTTGTGCTGTAGAATAAATAATCCAGGGTAAGAATTAGTTATGGTAAGAATTGTTCTGTTATGTTAATTTACTTCCTTTCTTTTAAAGCCGTTTTTGTCTTTTGCTGCAGGGATTCTCAGTATTCTTTCCAATAATCCTTTTTTCCAATGGAAGGGTATTTTCAGTATCAGAGTACAGTTTTCAGTACCTGTATTTTGTTTAAGGCTTCCTGTTATCTTCTGTGACCAATCACAGGAGAAAAAAAAATGCCAGTTAAGCCTTATGCTTTATGGCAACGGGTTGCTCAGCTAAATGTAATATTGTAATAGAATGACTAAACAAAAAAAAGCAGGTAAAGATACTTTGATTTCGGATGGTTATGCCAGTAAATGAATAAAACTTGACATTTCCATGTCTTATATGTTGACAGCATGTCAGCTTTTTTTATGTGGATCTAATGAAATTAAGATGCTGTTGGCTACAGCAGTGGGTTTAATGGCCAGACCCTGTCAAAATTATTAAGACTTGGCACTACTATGCATTTAATTTTTACAATAAATGTGAGAAAAGTGGCTGCTATCACTTTGAATGCTATAAATAGAAATAAGACAGCAACTTGACAGACCTAAGCATTTATTGTGCTACAATGGATTTAACTTCTATTACAAACTTGACTATCAGGCAAATATTGTGCTAAGTAAAACTTAAGGAGTTGTCACAAGATTTTCTTCCCCCCCTCCCATGCCTGATTTTCTTCTAAAGAAAGTCTAATCAAGTTGCAGGTAGGTCTGGTTTCTTCTAGCCAAAGAACAGACAAGAAGGGAAAATGAATTATTTGCTTCTTTAGAGTTACACAGGTTAAGAGAAACCCATTGTTATCAGAAAATATGAATTGCTGCCTATTGTTGACTTGCCCACATGTTCTGATTTTGTAGCATTTAACTAGTGGAAGACAATGACTCTGTTCTGCTCTATCTACAAGTTGAGGGCTCTGAGACAGTTTCTAGACATGCACAGTTCTCCTGCTTGCTGACTTGCTACTCTGAATTTAGTCAAACTTCTAGGGGCTGGCAAAACCCAAAAATGGCTAACACAGTGACAACAGTCAGGCTCAAACTAGAGTCTGCTGCTCTCTGCTCCTTAATCTGTCCCTAGAACTAATGATAGGAACTTGTGCCTTTTGAATCCTTTCACTGTTCTAAAATCCATTCTCTAAGCAGGCTGACCACTTTGTTAACGATTATATCAGCACTAAGGCTGTTTTGTTGCAGTAATGATTCAAAATGTCTTTAAAGCATGGAGTGATTTCCACCCCAACTCCACCTCCCACCACCTTCAAGTGTTTCAGAAAACATATTGATCAAAGCACTTGAAATTTACTGCTATCAGTGAGACAGGAGAGACAATGACATGCTTACTAAAGAAAATAGTGTTCAAATTCTGTACTCTTTGGTAGGTGTTTTCTATGATTCCTTTCTTCTTGCAAGTGGCCAAGGGTCAGAAGAGGGTTCCTGATCTTCTGCAGTTCTGAAATTCATGCATGTCCAGCATGACTTAGGATTTTATAATTAAATGGTTTGAGTTTACTAAGTTGTAATTGAGCTGTTAGATTTAATTCACTAAAAACAATATGACCAAAGAGCCAACCTGTATTTTGGTGGGTTATTTGATGTTCTGAGAAGTAACATGCCTTGTGAAATGGAAAATTGAGGTCAAGCCTTTTATTTGCCTCATTCAAAAGAGTTTCCACTCAAAATCACTTGAATTGACCCATGTCTTGATACTCTGGGCAGTTTTTCTACTGCAAAAGGTTATGGCTAATAGTCTTTCCAACTTATTTCAAATACCTTTTTCTGTTAACTTGCCCCTATGAATATCTTAATCTTAAAGTATGTGTAGCTGTGGTATTTGCTGTGAGATTTTTACTTCTTATTCAAAAGATATCTCTGAATATCTCTCTCATTCACAAAGTTTGCCTTCTCTATCTGAAGAAATCAGATTACACTTTCCTCATGGCATTTCTTTAGGTATTGTTTGCTACATTCCTCTTTAGCACCAAATACAAGGTTGCATAAAGACTGATGTAGTGGATGTTATCCACACCACCTCTTAGGAAGTCAGAGAGAAAGTTTTTAGGGGTCTTTAATGGTGTTTCTTCTCCCTTCTTGTACTATATTGAGAGTAGTTTTACATATTTTCCTTTGTTATAAAAGATTTCTTTGGGTGGATAAGGGGATACTTGGTGTAAAAGCTGCATTCGGTTCCATGTATGACTATAGTACGGAAAGAAAAGTGAAAACAATCAGTGTTAAGCTCGTGTTCCAGAATATCAGTCAGCACTAACAGAATTCTTCTAAATAGTGACCAAGATTGATGGGTTCTGGTACCACTGGACTAGGTCTCTTGTCCTTAAACTGTTTATGGTGTGACTGAGCCAGTCTCTTCTCTTGCTGTGCAATTTTGTTTCTTGGTAAAGATTCTCTATCCCATCTTCAGGAAAATGGGTTATTGTGATCCAGTTGCTGACAGCAACATAATTTCAATTTCTTACAGTTTTATTATTTTCTTGAGAGCTCTAAGAAAATTGTCCATGTAATTTTTATCTCCTTGAAGACTGGAATGTTTAGTGGAGACAAACACTTAAACCATCTTTGAAGAAAGAGTCACTAAATCTAAATGCCTGAGGTATTATTAGTGGCAGTTTATGCTATAAATTCAACAAACCATGCACACGGTATTGGTAGCATTCATCCCATAGCCCATTTTTAAAATTATTTGAATTGCTACATAAAAAAAAGTAGCTCCCATGAAAAGTGATTCGTCTGTTTTAGAAAAGTTGTTCTGCTTTCTTTTAGGTGCACTGGGATGTGCCAGAAGCCCTTACCAAGGGCTATGGTACAAACTGGTCACACTCATACATAAGTTGTCAATGTATTTCAGGTATAGAGTTTGGGGAGTTGTCTCTTTGGAGAGTTCAACTGGTTTTGCATCCTCCCATGGGTGTGCTGCTTGTATTAAAATGAAGTGTATAAACCTGTGTTGGAAAGATTCCTGTTTAGAAGTCTGAAGACTAGTTTTGTGTGTTTCTGGAGAATGAGGTAAAGTGATTTCGGAATGGTATGCACCTTGAGGAAAAACAGAAGTTTGTAAGGCAGCTTTAATATGTTACCTAGCAACCAGTAGTAATGAAGTCCAAACCCAATTTGTGTGTCATTTTGTGCTCAAACTATTTCTGCTAATGTCTTGGACTTCAGATTTGTGTAGTTTTATCCTTGGTATGTTATTGTTTTCTTATGTCCTTTGGCAAGTTTTATTGTTATCCTGCTGAAGTACTTTATTCTAAATGCTAGCACACCTATCCCTGTGTTTTCCAATGAACAAAGACTTATTCTTCACCTTTGAAGAATTACAGTAAAATGACTTTAATCAAACCTTTCAATTTTTTTTTTTGTATGCACACCATTAATGGAAAAAAAGTCTTTGTAATTATGTGCTTTCTAATCCATGGGTTGTTATTTGTGAGCCAGGCAGTGAATTGATACATGCCATAGTAATTTACAAATCGGTATATTAATGCCACTCAATTGTGTATTTATTCTTGCTGATGCAGTGACTATCACTACAGAAATGCCCACAAGAAATAGCTAGCATTAAGCAAGCAAGATCAAATGTCACTAGTCAGAAAGGGGGTATGCTTTGGAAACTACTTAAGGCATTGTCTCTCCTGTCCCTTCCACCACTGGAACTGTCTTTATGTGCTTTCGTGAGCTCCTTGACTGTTTCAGGTACTTATACAGATCACTGCTTTTAGACTCCACGGTGAATGATGGATTTTAAACCCTGTGCAAATGAAAGCCTAAATGCTAGTTCCTTAAATAATGCACAGAACAAAGCTGGAGCTCAATGCCAGTGAACAAGTCTTTAATTGCTGGTGTCCACCAACAGAACTAGCCAGAGGCAAAATATTCGTAATTGCTAAAAAACAAAAAAACTTCTTAAAACTTAAAGGGGAAAACAATTTCAGAGATGGTAAAGCCCGTACCTAAGATATTGTTAGGACGCACCACAGAACCTGCATCTAAAATATTTTTTGTGATATAGCAATGGCTCCTTCAGAAGAAACTTCTTTCTACCCTTTCAGACAATATACTGAATGTAAGAGAAACAGCGAAATTAAACAAAAAATAGAAGCTGATCACTTTACCAAAGACAGAATATTCTACAGCCAGATAGTGATTTGCAATTCCATATAAAATTCATGAGAGGCTTTACTGATTATTACTTTTGTTAAAGGATGCAGATACTAAGCAGTATAGGCACATAGAACACTTACTGGATAAATCAAGTCACATCATAGAGAAGTTACTGTGTCAGTTGCCTTGTGGGATAGGTCAATGACATGCCATTATCCTTTGTTACCCACAGTTTGTGTGCTGGGATGCTGAGGGTGTGCAGATATGCTTGTGTAGTTTATTCTGAAGTGCTTTGGGTTTTACTAATGTACACCTAGTGGTTATTACAAAATGTGTATATATAACTTACTCCTTAAAGCTGTGACACAGTTGACTTTAAACTTTGATAAAATTAACGTCATGAAGGAAGCTATACAGAGTACACTGAGCATCCAGAAATGTCATACAGCTACCAGATTGGTGTTATGTCAAATGTCATACGTGTTCACATGCATAAATATAGATAGCACAGCAGTAAATTTTCTATGTTGCTTTTCTGTGATATGTAAAATATTACACTTGCTAGATATGTTATTATTGCAAATAAGCAGCAGCTTTAATTATTAAGTAGCTTGGATACTTGCTGGTTGACAAAATTGTATAGATAAATCAGATTGAGTCCAGTCCTCTTGAGGGAGTCAGGGAGAGTTGGGTGGGAATCCCAGAACTAAAAATTGAATATACTGTTCTTTTCTCTGAGCTGAGAAAGTAACTCAACAGGAGTTCAGAAGGCAGGCAGCTGTAAGTCAGCAAAGCTCTGACCATATTGTCTTCAAATGTTAAGAAGTTGTCAGGAAGTCTGAAAAGTTTGGGATGGCTTGGGCAGGGAGTTGGGAAGTTTAATAGAAAGTTATATCAAACTAGTGTAAGACTTGTAAAAAGAACTAATGCTTCAGTTAAGTGTTTCTACTCATTTCAAAGCCACCAAATTTTACCTGTAATCAAAGTAGGCTTAAACCACAATGAGGTATTTGAAAAGGATGGATGTTTTTAATTTGTGCTTATCATGGTGAGAAACCTTGTTTACTGTTACTTGGTATCAGGGAGGTAAAACTGAGCATATTAAGCCTCTGGTGTACAGAGTGCCTTTTTAAAAACTCAGACGTTTAGTACTTTAATAATGATCTCTCATAGTATATGCTTACTTTATTTTTGAGCTCTATTAGACTAGTTGGAACAAATGTTGATCACACCTGAGCTGAGACTTGAATGGAGAAACTTACTGTCTTGACTTTACTTTTTCTAATCTTATGATTTATTTTTAAATCTATTTGAAACTTTGAATTTCATAAAGTTTAATTGGGAGGAATTTACAAACCCTTAAAAGAGATTAATGTAATTACAATTCAGTTCTATGTTTTTAAAGAAAAATAACTGACTACGAAAGAACTTCAGGAACTTGAGAGAAACACTTTGCTGGTAACCTAACCTTCATATGTAGAAGAGCTGTTGTAAGTTAGTACAAAGTAGTGTGTAAAGCTTGCACATTCAGTGTCTCCTCAGCAAATGCCATCTACAAGCATTGTGTGGCTATCATTTTGCTGAAGGTGAACAGTTTTTACTGTAGTACGCGAGTCTGATTAACGTTACCTGCAGTTCTACAGTCTGGTGAAATACAGAGTTATAAATAAGCCCCTTTCAAGTAACTGCAAATTCCACTGCAGAAGTTGTTCTGTATCTCCAAGGCTGTGCTTACTTGTCCTACGACTTGTAACAAGATGTTGCACTTCTTTCTTTGTAATAACAAGTGTTTGTGAAATGTATTTAGGAAAGATCCCTTATCACTAAATCGATATTTTTTCCTAAAGACTTTGACACGGCTATCTTATCACAGGGGAACGTACTTTTCCAGTAGACATGATCTCTTCAGTGAAAGCACAGTATTTATGTGGCTGTACGTGCAGGGGAGTAATAGGCTGAGGTGGACACTTGTTTGTTTTGCAGGTGTCCAGTTAGGTTAGCTATTTCGTTGTCCTTCAACTGTATGATTGAATCTCATTGGCTATCTAGTTTCCTCCCCTTGACTGCATTTCCCCTTCCTTGAAAGTGTTGTAATGCTGTACTTAAACCTGCTGTTTAAAAATTAGTCTGTAGCTAGCCCAGTCACTTAAAATCCAAGTTTTCTAGGGCAGCATAATTTTGATGATACTCATTGTCAAAATGCATAATATTTCTCAGCTATTATTCTTTTAGTGCTGTTTGGTCCTGAAACTCATGAAAGAGTACGCTGCTTAGTGTTATTTTCCTGGTCATTTTGCTTGATTAGTGACTGATCCGATTTCCCCCCCGCATTGTTGTTAATTTTTGCACACAAATCTACTTGGGTCTGTAGTTTGAAGAAATAAGTTGTGGTAACTTGTATTACTGTCTTCATGTTTTATTCTCTTTGAGTGCCAAGATAAAATAAATACTATATGGTTATCACGTCTGTCCTGTAACAGATAAGAGATCCTGAAGATTTACTACAGTAGGACCCCCTCACCTTCAATTGGAAGAGTTAGACATAACTCACAGCAGCTTCAATATGAGCATCACCTAACAAGTGATACAGCAGTAGTCCATGAGCAGACTGTGCCTCTTAGCCAGTCTCATTGACATAACAATTTTCATCAAAATGATGCTTTGTGCTGAAGTTTGCTTCCAGAACTTTTCATCTGAACTGACTCACAAATGCATTTGTTTTTGCTGTTGTCACCAGCTCCATAAACTATCCTGTTGGAGCAATAAGCTCCCAGGGAGAACAAATAAAAATTTCTGAATGCTTTGTGTTTTATGTGTGTGTAAGTGGAAAAGCAGATAGTGGAGATTATTTAGGCTTTCAAAAAGGGGATAAGTCGATCTAAAAAAAAGATAGCAAGCACTCAAACTGCCCGAAATTATGCTTAGGAAAAATTACAAAGTCTTAACTGGGGTATGATTCTGGTTTTCTGTTTTAGAGCTAAACATAGACTTCAAAGAGCCAAAGTCAATTTGATATATCCAACATAATTCTACTGAATTACAGTATTCTGCCAATTTACAACAGCCAAGGATCTAGAAAACAGAACTGCCCAATGTGAGATGTTCAGGAAGTACTCTCCTTAATACATGAACCCATTGAATAGTCTATGCTTTATTTATTTTATAGCGCATCTTTACCTAAAAAGTTGTTACACCAAAGTTCTAAGAGTAGTGTTTCTGAAAAGATCTGACAGGAGAAGAGAGTAATCCCTTCTGCTTTGAAGCAGAACATTTTCATCTAAAATGAAGACAAAATGAATGTCTCGGGTGTTCTCAGAGAGATATCAACTCTTCTGACAGACCCTGCAGCTGGCTACCTCAAGCACTAAAACATGCAAGAGGCGAGATCCTGAACCTCTCAGGAATCGGGCAGTTAAGTGTTAAATGACTGAAAGTGTAAATGTGAAAACTGAAGGTAAGGTATGTTTCACCTTGGATAACACAAGGAGAAAAAAAAACCAAATCACTCAAGCTACTCTGAGAACAGGATAACAATGGGACATAAAACCCAGAAAAGACAAAAGAACAAGTACTCTAGACTTTCAGTCACTATCAAGCTAAGTATAGCAAAATAACTTATAGTGCATGGTCCTGCTCTTTCATATTAATTTTGTCATAAAATCTTGATTGCTATAGGGTCATACTTTATATATGTCAAGTTTTTACCCTACCATCTAATAATTCAAATATTCCTCTCTTGAAGTGACTGGCACCTGTATAGGATTACGGACAACAGTAAAACTGCATAGATCTGGCTGCATACAACAGCCCCAACTAGCCAAACAATTTTGTGGTTTTTACTTATCAGACATTTGTTTAGCTTGATACCCTGATAAAACATATTATAACATTGGTTAAATACTTACAGACTAGTTGACTTCAAAATAATTCCTTTTGATGTTTTGCTTGTAGGAAATATGGTTACAAGTTTCTGTTAATTTCAATTAGCAAGGCACCTAGAGAGACCCTGTCTACAGCTATGACCACAGAAATACCAGCCTTATTCCTACTGTTTAGGTTCTAAGCGAAGTCCCTGCTTGTGTAACAGAGCTTGAGGTCATGTTTGCATTCACAACAACGGCATATTTCAGAAAAATCCAATTCTAACTACAGATTTGAAAAGTGCTACCCTACTGAACTTGGCTTCCTACTCTGCTTTTGTGCACCTCCCCCATACTCAATGCCCCCTGCCCAAAACCAAAACTATTGCCACATTGCACTTGATTTCTTAGAGAATTTACATATTGGGCTTCTGTGATTAAGATGGCACTTCAGTTTCTCTCAGAACAAAAGCATTTGGAACAATTACTTAGGATGATTTAAAAGCTGATAACTTCAAAACAAAGAAATAATTTGTCTTAGACTACTATTTAGTAACTGTCTGTCAGAGTTGGATGCTATTTATCCCATGGTTCCAACATGTGCACCTTGTGTAGTGCTGAAAGTTCCAAAGCCCGCTGAAGTTTTTCTTAATGAGACTTACCTAGCTTCTGCAAAAAAAAAAAAACAAACAAAAAAACCCCAAAAAACAAAACCACAAAAAAACCAACCCTTTGTATTACTTCCCACTAATGATGGGGTAATACTGTTTTAACCTGGAGAGCACCAAAAACCAGACAGGCAAAACCAGGCTCCCTTCAGATCAGCATTTCCTTACCAAATATAGCATTTTCCAACATCTTGATAGTTCCTAACTGCATTGTCCTAACAAGACGCAGCAGCAGCAGTTGCCTGTTTCACTTGCCTTGCTCCAGCACCATTCCTGCCCTGGGGCGAGATGCTGGTGTCACCTTGTCACCTGCGTCCCTCACTGGTCCTGTGCTCTGCTGCGGAGCAGGGGCTGGGTTCACTGGCATCCTCCGGCACAAGCTCAGCAGCACTACCTGCTCCAGCTGCCCTGTCACCTGAACTGCTCCTGATTCTGCCTCCTGATAATCCCATTTATCACCCCAATGACCGAGTTCAACTGCCAAGAGAAGCGAGCCATCATGAGCTGTGCTTGCAGCCGATCCTAACCACTTGGGACTGGTTCTCTCACCCACCAAAGAAAAAATACCCATTACTTTTCCCCAAACTGTTTCTGTGGACGATCTTTTGTTCTTCTTTTGCGACTGTCAGCCAACAGTCCTGTTGCTGGGTTTAAATGATTTTAACTCTGTTTTAGAAGACTAGGCTAACACAACTATAGTGATAGCTACCTCAGTGGTCAGGGCTGTGTAAGTCTGTGCAGGTGACCTAAAATAAAATCTAAATGATGATGAAAAATGTGTCTAGGCCTCTGGCTATTAAATTTTCATGTATCTACTTTACGTGGAAATTAGTATCATCAGCTATTGCATACTTTTCCAGTGGAAGAATCTCTTCAAAAGAACTAGCCAGGAAAGTATTCTTACTATGTAAATACTTAACATATTGTGCTAAACAACAACATGTTATGTGAAATGCAGCATGTGATGTTTTGAATTCATTATTATTAAAAGCAGAGTACTACCATAAATTTAAATTTTGACCGTGTATTTTGGTATTTAAGAGTAGGCAGGGAGCGTCAGAACTAGACTTAGTTAAACCCTCCTAGTTGGGCGCTTTTGAACACTCTCTAGCAAAACAAATCTCAATATCTGCAAATATCAGTATTTTGGAATTGATCTCTGATCAATAGGCCTACCAACAATCCTATCCGAAGGAGGTGGTGGAGTCACCATTCCTGGAGGTGTTAAAAAAACTGTAGATGTGGCCCTCCAGGACATGGTTTAGTTGGCACAGTGGTGTTAGGTTGATGGTTGGACTTGATGATCCTGGTGGTCTCTTCCAACCTTAAAGAGTCTATGATTCTATCACGAAAATCTATGAGCCAAGTCTACTTACCTTACTGTTACTTTCAGTGGCATTCCAGACATACCATGGTACCCACAGCATTACCTATTTACGTGACAAGGTATAAAAATCCATTGCAAGTTAGATGGATGTTTTGTAACCTAAAATAAAACCGAAGCATTTATTCCAAAGAGAAAAAAAAATATACCTATTATTTTCTTCCCTAACATCTCCTAAATTAGACCTTCAGTGGGTGTTTCCAAATTTAGCTACAATTTCTAAAGTACGTTTAAATGTAGTACCAGTATCAAAGATCTTTTTGTATGTGACAGACTTACGAGACCCTCAGAGAAAACCTCTATGTTATAGACAATTCTGTGTTCAACAGCTTCTGATTTAAGAGGAAACAAAGACACAGTAGGTCTCCTCACAGCAGTTCTCTGCAGTGTATTTTGTTTTTAAGCAGAGATACTCCTCCTAACTCTTCATTTTCTTCTTTAGATTCTAACTTTTTTTTTTTTTTTCATTAATGAACAGGAGACTATATTTATGCAAATCAAAGACCTGAAGGAGTCTTTTAATCGCCAATCCTTCCATTTGCAGAACAGGTATAGAGAGCAATACATCCCCCTAAATGTATTATCGTAGTACCATGCTGTGTTATTGGTCAATGAATCTTTCTCCAGTTTTACCTCTCACATAACATGGAGAACAGAGTATTCCCGTCAACTTTAACTTCATCACCAAGTATAGCTCTCCTGTTCCTTCCAATAATGAACTCTGGATCCCTGATGAGTAACTTACATTTAACTGGCAACATTCTGGGCTACTTATATTAACTGCAACAGTCTGAACAGCTTGAACCTCGATAAAATGTGCAGCAAATGACTGAGCTAATTTAACCTCATTAATCCTCAAACCAATAGAATAATGTGATGTCCACACAGCAGCTTGTGCACAGTCTCCAACGTAAACACGCCCCTGTAGGAAATCAACACTGAAGATGTGCTGCAGCCCTACTGCCAGGGTTATCACTGCTGGGAAAATAGCGATGTAATTACTAAGACCTATCACCGGCTGCATTGCATGAGTCACACACTTTATTTGGTCTTGTTAACAGTCAAACTGTTGTTTCCAAACTGGATCTGTCCTGGAATATCCCCATTACAGCAATTTTATAAAAGAAGCTCTATTTCATCTGTAAACCATTTGCCTCTAGTTTCAGCACTAACACAAGCATTAGTAGCAAAGGAAAAGACAGAAAACCAAGCAGTATTAGCACTTTTAGCCAGGAAATTTGTTGAATTTGCCTCCGTAATAACCATTCATTACAACAGCATTTGAATCATCTAGTTTTTTTAAAATAGTTTGAAAACTACTTAGTTACAAAGAATGTACAGTCCCCCAAAATATTTATGAACATCTACTTTCAGAAAGGTATTTTTAAAACATTCTTTTTACACACCAGCGATTCTTGAAATTATTGATGAAAGTTATTTATTTCATGAAGTACAACACATTTCAAACAATAACCTAAGAGTATAAAAGCAGAAGCAAATTACCCACAAAATACTCTGTTGTGTAGGCTAATGTGGCAGAACAAGAACAATTCTTAAACCAAAAAAAAAAATAAAATCAAAAAGGGAATATTTCCTAGTGTACAAATGTTAATTTCAGTACCACATACAAGATCTTCACTTTCAAAGGAACCTGATCTTGCTACAGTTTTAGGTTCTTTGGATTAGACTTGGACTCCCCGGTGCTTAAGTCACTCCTAAAATGAGACTGGGCACCTAAGGAAAAAAAAATAACTCCCTTCAGATCATAGAAATTATAAGCCAAGTCTGTTTACTTTTAGTGGCATTCCAAACATAGCATGGTACCTGCAGCTTCACCTACTTACATGGTAAGGTGCAGAAACCCTTTGAAAGTTAGATGGAGTAGCCCAGTAATCAGTATTACTTACTTTTGTCAATCAAACTATCACTGATAAGATGATATGACATAATATGAGAATTCACTTCTACCTCAGCTTATTAAAAGATTAAAGTAAGTGCTTTTTGAAGATCATAGAATCATAGAATGGTTAGGGTTGGAAGGGACCTTCAAAGCCCACCCAGTCCAACTCCCCTGCAAGGAGCAGGGACATCTCCAACCAGATCAGGTTGCTCAGAGCCTCATCCAGCCTGGCCTTGAATGTTTCCAGGGATGGGGCATCCACCACCTCTCTGGGCAACCTGTGCCAGTGCTCTACAACATTCAGAGTAAAAAATTTTTTCCTAATATATCATCTAAGTCTACCTCTTTCTGTTTTAAAACTGTTACCCGTAATCTTGCTGCAACAGGCTGTGCTGAACAGCCTCTTCCCATCTTTCTTGCAGGCCCCCTTGAGGTACTGGAAGACCGCTTTCAGGTCTCCCCGGAGCCTCCTGCAGTAATACTTTTGAAGTATTTTAGTTCTGTTTACCCTCTCTCAAAGGCTTTTTTTTTTTGCCCATCTACAAACAGGGACTCAGAATTGCAGGAGTGCCATACTGTATTTCTGAATTTCTAGATTACAGTATGTTTGTACTTTTGTAGCAAACTGTCCTGCTTTTGAATTTGAAAATAACCATTGCTGGTCAGACTAATCCACTTGTCACCGTTGCATTGGAATTAGGCATGTCCACTGCAAGAGAATGGCTGTTTTGTTCCATGTGTCGAAATTAATTTAGAAAAACATGCCATAAAATCTGAGGAAGAAACTTTTAGTACTTGACTTGAGAAACCTTGTTTGAAGGTAATAATTGTCTTTCCTAACATCAATTATAATTCCTTGTTCTTGGAAAGAATCTACAGTAGATTTGAAGGCAGAGAAAGCCAGGTTATAAACAAGTGGATATTTGTAATAGTGTCTTTTTTCTATAATAGAGAAAAGTAATGAGATATGTTTTGTTACTGTTATTGTCTTAGCACATCACAATCATCCAGCTTCACTCACATACTGCATAAACTTTTATTCTTGACTACTGGGAAAGACCATCTAATCCTTTGGTTCAAATTGAATTGCATTTTTACACCTGGTGACCTGTGTATAGTGTAAATCGCATGGCAGGATGCAGAGTTAGGTTTGTGTGTCATCAGGTGCTGTCTGAAACTGCCTACAAATTTGATGCTTTTGGAAGTGCAAAATATCTTTTTGCTGCTTGTCTGTAATCATGTGCATTGGTGTTGTGGAAAACTATACTTTTTTGAATGAAATAATCCTTTGAAATGATTATGACTACGCCTATAGTAGTCTCACTTTATTCTGAACAGAGAAGGAGGTTCAGTCCTTTATCAGCAGAGAACACCCTTTGGAGAGAAGGACAAGGTGGACAAAGAAATCCATCGTGTATTTTTAGAAATCATATAACCCTGTATTCATTCACATCTCTTTTTCAGAATAAGTTATCTGTTCTTCACCTAATGACAAGTAGGTTTTCTGGAGATGCTGAAATGCAGTGACAGGAAGTTTCTCTGAGTGACGTCTCATGCATAAATGTCCTCATGCATGCCAAATATGAGGGAGAAAACACATCACGCAAGTGTACAAGTCTGACAATGTGATAGTAAAAGCAGTGAGTAGAATAAGTAACATAAACCAAATAAGAAAGGTTTAGCAGTGAAGGCTAAGTAGGAGCAGATGGTGAAAGATGGATACTAATTATGGAACCAGAAAAGTGATGGGTTCCTAGAAAGAGAGATACGAGATGACCTGGGAGCAGGTAGTTTTGGCGAGAGAAGATGGAACTCCAAAGGCCCTTAGGGAAGTTGTAGGTGTGAGAATAAGGAGAAGGGATTTTGTTGAATGGTGTTTTCTTTCAAAGGAAAATGTTGGACAAATTTATGAAGAGGATATACATATATATATATATATATATTCAAAAAATAGAATACTTGTTTTATTAATTATACAAGCCCTACTCCTATTTTTAAGCTAATCAAATAGTTCTGTGACATCAAACATACTTCAAGAGACAAAAATACTTTTAGCCAGAAATGGAAGCGAAAAAGTTCCCAGATAGCAAGAGAACAGAATCTTTAAAAATGAGTTAGTCACTCTACATAGGAAGGCAATATTCTATTTACGTAAAAGTTCCTTTTTGTCCTCAAGTATCACTAATGCGACTTTCTTGGCAAATAGATCTTTGTCTAGTTTGAGGGAACTGTTCCTTTCCCTTCGCATTTTATTTTTTCATTAGGTAAAATGTGGTTTGGGGGAAAGATCACAGCAGCAAAAATTATTCTTTTCTGGGTATTTGTGTCCTGGAGAACACTTTTTAAACATTGTCCTATTTTTATATCTTGACATAGTAAGTGGAGACACGCAGGCGTTAGCGCATATAGTATTCATTGCATTACAGCATAATTTGACATTTTGGAAGGGAGCAGTACTTCCGAAGTACCACTTTGGAAGGGAGAAAGTAAAGAAAACTGGCTGCGGATTTTGGGGTGACTCATCTGCTTTATGTTCGCATTGGAAATAGAGAACTGCATAGCTGGTGTATCAGCAGAAAAAAAAAGTTTTAACTGATCTTTTGTAACACTGAGCAAAATTTTGTACGTTATGCAAGGTGTCAATTCTTCATTGTGTTCGCTTAACATAAAACTCTAGTGTTGTGCTTTGAGTATTAGTTGACTGTTAACTTACTTCAGTATGTCTGCTTATCCTTTTACGCTCCAGACTGAGCTGGATTGCTGTTATTCCGTGTTTATCTGAGTCACTTGTATCTATAACGTATAGAGACTCATAACATCTGAAGAGTGAGGCCCCGAAGTTAGAGTGGTGGATGCTTATGAAAAGGTTCTCTTCTGTGCCACAAACTTATGTCTTAACATGCAAATTTAAAATGTAAACATTTTACCCTACAAAAAGGGGAAGGTTGAAGCTACCTAGAGTGTTTTATTTGCAGCTTCTGTTGGCTGAAAATTTTCCCTTTTTTTCTGCCTTTGTATTGATTTCCATTGAAACTCTGCTGTAATCCTTCAGATACACTGAAACAGGATATATTAATGCCCTGTGGATTAGACGTTTGTGCTCTGATATTGATCTCACTGGCTTTGAATAATCATTATAGATGTGATCTAATACATTAAGCTAAGTTCGATGCTAGATGATAACCCCTCTGTTACGAGGTTAGATGAATCACCTTTTGGTTTCACTAGGAAATTAGAAAAGGCAAAGAGTGCCAATGAATAATGTGAAATGTTTTGCTTAGTTGTGAAAATAATTAAAATACTTTCTACTGGGTTTTCAAAAAATGGAATGCTTGTTTTATTTTTCTTAGATTCTTTGGTTTATGCTTTTGGGCACCTGGGAATGAAGTAATACATGATCATACAACTGAAAAACTCTATGTACTAGAATTAAAATCAATCATTTATAAGGAACTCTTATTACTTTCCAGTCCTAACAGCGTTCTCTTAATCTCATTGAGTTTATTTTCCTCCTGTTTATGTGCAAGGGTGTGTACGTAAAGAGTGTTTTTCATAATGTAGGATTTTTTTATGCTTGCTTATTTTTTTTCTTGTACTTTATTCATTTGTCTCTAAAAGAACTTCAAGGCTTCTAGCTTTGCCTGCAAAACCACAGTTTTTCCTACTTCTGCTAAACTGCACCTAATAATGGTTGATGGCCTCTTTATTGTATTTATGATATTTATTTGATTTTCAAAACCTCTTTTTTATTGTTATCACTGCTAAAGAACAGTTGAACAATGTCTACTTTAATGTAATGCTTTTTCAGACTACTACTTAAGCATAAAGGCATAAATCTGAGAGCAAATATGAACAAATGAAAACTGCAATTCTAAAGATAGTTTGGCGCACTGATGAAAAAGTATGTGAACACTGCTAGGGATGTACAGAGATTGTTCAGAGAAAAAAAACCCAAAATAACAATAAAGGAAGATTATTAGGTTAACTTGAGTAAAAAGGGGTTTTGTTTGGCCAAGTTGTTTAAAAAGCCAGTGCTATGATTGATATCAGTATTTTCTAGCCCAGCTGTAGTCACTGTGGAAACCAATACTGAAAACGATCACCAATGGTCTAAGAAAGGCAAACAGGATAAATACTATAAGAGCAGTTCTAATCTTTAAGAAAGGCTTTACAGCTGCAGGTAGGATGGACCATGGAATGTAAGCTCAAATAAACCTGTGTCCTGTGCCTCCTCTCGGGATGGCAGTCAATAAAACTGGCCTAAGAAAATATCTACGAAGATATCTATCTCCAAGGTCACAAAAGGCTAATAACATTAGAGTAAGTGAGGTTGGAAGAGACCTATAGGGCCCTCATCTAACCTCCTGCTCAAAGCAGATCCAGTCAGATCAGGTTGCTCAGGCCTTCGTGCAGTTGAGTCTTGAACACCTTCCACAACCTCTTTGGGCAACCTATACTTCATCTTTCTCATTGTGTTTAAAAAATAAATTAAAACAATTTCTAATATGTAATCAGAATTGCCCATGTTCCAGCTTGTCTTCTGCCTTTCCTATGACTCTACAAGTCACGGTCAACTTGCTGTCCAGCTAGATTCTTTCCTGCAAGGCTGCTTCCTAGCTATATGTGTATATAGATAGGGAAAGGTATAGCTATATCTGTATTGCACTAGATCAAATTAACTTGGGGCAGCCTGGCTGTATGAGCTGGGGATCAAAGAAAACAGGCTAGAAGGGCAGGTTTAAAATGTACGTGTAGGCAGATACTGGAGTTCAATATTTAGTCCAAAAGAAAAAAATTCCTTGTGATTCACAGCATCTACACAGGAAGTAGAACTCCCTGAAATATGCCAAGAAACAGACAGCAAGATAAATATCCTCAGATCTTTTATTTTTTTTTAATGTCTAAATCAATTGTGTTTTGTTATGTTCTTTCCCTTTGTGCTCATTGACCGGAACAGAAAACATTCCAAGACATGATACCTGTCACAAAGCCATGAGAAAACGCACCCCTAACTACCAAGATTTCTGTTCTGACCCTGCACTGCAGGCTTTATGGGGATTTGCATGTCCTTAATGCTTAAGATAAGTCTGACTAAAGTTTTAGGTCATATCCTAGCAGCAAGACCTTTCTAGCTCCCTTTTAAAATCCCATCCATGTTTGCTTTGGAAGCAGAGGACAATGTAGCAATACTTTAGAGCTGCCGAGAAAATGAAAACTGAATTAGCACTTTTCCCCATTATTCGTATTCTCTTTCTTTCACTGTCAGTTCAAAA
Organism: Tetrax tetrax; assembly: GCA_009806455.1. Lineage (NCBI taxonomy): Eukaryota > Metazoa > Chordata > Aves > Otidiformes > Otididae > Tetrax > Tetrax tetrax. Next base: position 163,846 of record WHYT01014053.1, read on the forward strand.
TTTCCTTCTTTACTTTCTATTTATTTTTATATTTGGATTTACAAGTAAATACAGCTTTAGAGATTCTGATATTTTTCTCTTAATTTGTGCTTTTAGAATTCCAACCTCACGTACAGGAAGTTGCTCTTGTACTAGTGGCAATTTGCAGTTCCGTTACTTTCCTTAAAGGGAACAATGTAAGGTTGTATGGGATTCTCTTATGTGTTCAAGATTGTCCTAGTATTTTTCAAATCATTCTGCTTACCCGTTAAAACAGATGATGGACTTGGCATGTAGTGTTTTGTCCAAGGCATGTTTGTCAATTTTTGGACTTCTCCTTTGATGAAGGAATGTTTTGAAAAACTATGTAGTTTCCAGACCTATAAGGACTTATCTATCAGATAAAACTGCCCTATATGATTTAAATGTCCAGGAGGAAATAATAGTTTTTGTTACAGAATAATTTGAACTTTTTACAAGATTTATTCTCAGTGCTTTCAATAGATTCAAAATAATTTTCTATATCTGGTAATATATTCTGTTTCACAGGATATTGTAAAGAAATGAGAATTGTTGATAGTAACTGAGAAATTTTATTTCAGAGTCTTAATTCATGAAGGCATCTCCAGGACTAAAGGAGTAGGCTGAAGGAATTTGAAGTGCAGTACTTTGGGAGTCTTGGGGTATTTGGATAAATAATTGACAAATATTTAGACAACTGGGAACACAGAAGTAGTTTTTCCTTTTTATATTGAAACAAAATTCATTATTTATGTAACAAAATTTTGCTATAAGTTTTATTTTTTCTGACTCCTGCCTATCCTTTCTAATAGGTGTTTTTCACTTTTTTTCAGGGCAGCTGCTACTTAATGTTGAATTGTAGTATATCCCTTATTTTACAGTATTTTCCTCGAAGTGAATTTGCAGGCTGATGTAGCTTGCTTATGAAAGTTGGATGGCTTTTTTTAAAAAGAAAAGAAATAACAAGTATCACTCTTTAAAATGCATGTGCGTAAGCAGAGTTATTTATGTCAGCATGTCATCTATGATATACTTCTCATGGAAAGCAAGTCTTGCACAGCAAAGTCAATGGGTCAGAGCTGTGATGATTTATTTCTCGTGCAAATATAATAAGAAGATTAAATTTGGTTAAAAATTTCTTATTAAAAAACCTTGCAAGAAGAATAAATTATATGTATTCAGTCTTTGAAGAAAAGGAAAAAAAAAAAGTGTGTCAAGGAACTGGTTTAGGATGGGCTTTGTAAAATTGGACAAAACTTCAAAGACTGGAATTCAGAATTACAATGGCTGTCCACAGAATATATACCAAAAAAAAAGAGGAGGTACTGGGATTCCACTCTGTACACAGCATATAGGATGTTTTTCAAGTCACGTAGTAGTCAAGGGGAACAGTATGTTTTCCAAGCTGTAAATTCAGAGAATTATGTTATTTCATTCTACTAGTAGACAAGAAAGTAGCAGTGAGG
>WHYT01014054.1:4626-20780 GCA_009806455.1 Tetrax tetrax
AAAAAAAAAAAAAAAAAAAAAAGCCTAAATCCAAATGCCTAAAACCCAGAGAAGTGGCTTTTGGGGTCTTTTTTCCCTGCACTTTTGTCTGGAGCTGTGACAGCTCAGGCTATGGCTGCGCGTTCATCACAGCGAACAGGGCAGCCGGAGTCGGGAGGCTCTTTGTGTTCTCAGCGGAGGCTCAGTGCTGGGCTTTAGTGGGAAGACTGGGAGGACCATTGCCCCAGTGCTCCAGCAAGGGGCTGCACCTAAGCGGTTTTGCTGCAATCAAATTCCCGCAAGTGCGCATCGAGGGCAGCCGAAAACAGCTCGTGGAAATTCTGGCCCTGCCTCGGCTGCTGGGGCTGCTGCTTGGGAAGGAGGAGATGCTGCTGAGCACGCGTCTGCTTTGATGATGAAAGGTAGGAATAGAGAAATTTCTGCTGCCATGGGAAAGGGACATCTTTCAAGCTGGGCTGCCCACCCCCCAAAAAGCACTGTGTCCCCATCTCTGTCTGTTCTTCCCAGCCTCCTCCGGACAAACACGCATCCCCCTGTCCATCCAGCTGCTCTCCCTGGGAATGGGGCTGGTGAGCAGGGCACAGAGCAATGCTGAGCAGAAGTGAGATCCCAGTCTGATCCTGGGGCTGTCGCTGTCCCTGCAGCATTTCGTGTTGGGAAAGAGTGTGATTATCGCTCTGTTGAAAGAGAGAGATCTGCTTTGGGGTGGTCAGTAACCTTCAGCAAAGGGCAAGATAGCCATTCTCGGCATGTCAGCACTGCTGAGCATCCTTTCCTCACTCAGATCTGTATGGAAGTACCTCAGGGAAGTCATTTTAAAGCAGCCTGGGGCATCGCAGCCGATCACAGCACTGGGTGCTGGTGCCATGCAGGGGGAAGCCCAGGTTTGCTCCGTCCCAGGGTGATGCTCGTGGTCTCGATGGCAGCTTGCCCTGCTCCTCTGTGGGGTGGAGTCCTCCAGGGAAGGCACTGGGAAGGTTTGCAGTGGCAAGGAAGCACCAGCCCCAGTTTGGTGGTTGAAGGAGTTTAATGCACATTGCGGAATTTGGGGAATTGCAGGGAGAGAGGTTGGAGGAGGAAACGGCAGCTAGGAATATTGGGGGTAAAACATCATCAATAACAAAAAGAGCAAGAAGAAAATGAGCCCGGGCTGCCCGTTAGCTCAGTAATTTAACATTCACTTTGAAAACCTATTCCCCTTCAGGGGAAACACGTGCCTACCCCGCCGGCAGCTGACCCTGGTGCGCTGCTCGGCGAGAGGCAGCGTCATGCTCCCCGGAGGTGATGTTTGGGCAGGGATGGAAGGGATTCCAAGAGCTGCCTCTGTGTTTACAGCAAAGCAGAGTTTTGCAGTGTCGAATTGCTCAGGGAGAAGATGTGGGCCAGCAATTCCCGCTGCTGCAGCTCCACTGCGCCTTGACAAATGGAGTGCGTGTCCGCGGGCTGCCTGGGGTTTTGTGCTGGGAGCGCGGGCAGGGTTTCGGGTTGGGGTGGTCAGGGGGAAGGTGTTGCAGTGAGTCCCCAGGTGAGGACCAGCCCCAATGCGGGAATCCAGGCACATCTCCCTGGGAAGAGCTTCAAAGGCTCTCCCTCGTTAAATACCTCTCCTTCTTGCAGCCTCCACTTTGCATTTTCATTTTTCAAACACCTCATAATCACACTAATTAATACATTCTGGGATAATGCTTCCTGACTTCCATCAAATTTAAATCAGCATTTATTAGCATATTGCCATGTCTTTGTTGTTTGTTAAAGTCCAGCATAACCTTGCACTGCATTACAAAGCCAGGAGCTATTTCAGAAACGAGCTGGAGAGCAGCGAGCTGCGATTGGGATGCCCGCCTTTATTTTCCTCCCGGATCATTAGGGCCCATCTGGGTGCCACAGCAGTATCTCACTAGCACTGTGCCCACAGTGAAATTCAGCTCCAGCCAGCCAGTTTGCAGTCTGTATTTGCCTCCCAGGCATTTAGGCAAATCCTGAAATGACAGCGGTGAGGCCAGCATGGTCTTGTGCATCTGGTTGACCCCACCAGCTCTTCCTGGGGATGCTTTGTGTTGTCTCCCAGTGGGAGTGGGTGATGGTGTTGTCACACCCAGGTGCCAGGTTCAGGCTACTCTTCCCAAGGCGCTTCCTTCACCCTGGAAGAAATTCTCCTTCTCTCTTCTTCCTTTCCTTTCCCTTGTGCCAGCATGAGTGATGGAGCAAGCTGGGGATGGGATGGGCACTCAGGTGGCTTTTACTCCCCAAGCCCATCTATTGGAGCAGAGAAGAAAGCAGTGCAGACACCCTCTCACCTTGTCCCTGTGAAGGCCGAGGGAGAAAAAGGGTCTCTAGAGGGGGCAGGACCCTGACAGGTTCTGCCCTGGGGATGGGGTTTGGCCTGCGAGTCCGTCGACCGCGGGATGTGAGGCTGCATCCCGCTCCTCCGCCCACCATCTCTTGCAGGGGGAATGTAGATATTTAATCCATTTGACAGCCAGATTTCTGTGGCCAGGAGGCAAGAAGGGTTGGAGGCTTTACGACACAAATCACTCAAGATTTTGGCCTTTAAGTTTGGGGTCAAAAGCTCCCCTGCCCTGTTTGCTCCCTCCTGTCCTCAGCAAGCACAGAGGAGGTGCAATGGGGGTAATTGAAGAGGCTTCAGGATCTTTTTGGCACATTTACTCGTGTCCCCTGGGGAAATTCCCACTGCAGAGCAAAGCCAGCCCTCCCTCCCCTCCCCGCGCTCTCCCTTTCCTGCTCCCAGCCATGGCCGTCGCCGCAGCCGCCGTGATCAATTCTTGGTGTCAGCGCCGGCCCCTGCACGCCGGGGCAGGTCAGGCATCCACGCCCCCAGCGCTGGCCCGGGTGCGGAGTAAAAGTCAACCAGATAACCATCACAGCCATTAATCATAATTAGAGGTGCCAAGGCGAGTCAGAGCAAATACGCCCGATCTCATCTCGGCTGTCGAATTGAGGGCCCGCGGGGCTGAGCCCCTCCGTGCCCCATGTCAGGCTGGGGCTGGGGGGATGTGATGTAGTGATGTAGTCCCCTGGGAAGGGGCAGGGATGCTGAAAATTAATGGGGAGGAGGTGTGAAGTCTTTTCTTGTTAAAATAAAAAAAAAAAAAGCATAACACATATTCGAGCCATGCCCTTGCTGGGACGGCCGCTGTCTCACTCTCCCTTTCTGTCCCAACAGCAGCTCCAGGACCACCACCTCCCTTCACAGCCTGATGCAGAAACCCCTGAAGGGGCCAGAAAACAGTGCAGGTTACAGCATCGCACCAAGATTAACACCACCACCATTATTTTTCCAAGCAATGGTTGTTTGCACGGAAAAATCTCAGAGACTTTTGCCTCCAGCTAACGCATTCCCCCATCACTGCACTTCTCCTGAAAAATGTTCCCAAAATATTTGTGAGGCTTTTTTCCAGCTGTCTGGCCGGTTAGAAGGGCAAAAAATGATCAAACTCCGCTGGCTGCTGGGTGCAGGAGCGCTCTGCTGCCGCTTTGGCTGTATCAGCTTGGAAAATGTATCCTTCAATCAGTTTAAGCCCCTAGGCTTGATGTAATTTTACTGCTGCTTTCTCTCTAAGGTGCTTTTACGGCTGCTATCTCTGAGTATTTACAGACGGGGAGAGCAGCAAAGTGAGAAGAGACTTTGCTCGGTTTGTCCCTGACCCGGGCGGCAGCGCAAGGGTTGGCAGACGGGGCCTTTCCCCTCGTGATTCGAAGGGACCTTCGGTGGGACGTGCCCTGCTCAGTGTCACAGGTAAGAAGCCTGTCCTAACACCAGCAAAACCTCCAGCCTCGGCGGGAACCAAGGCATTTGCTGGTCCTTAAATCCTTCCCTCCTGGATCTTCCTTTGGGGTGGGAATTGAATTTGCTGTGGGTGCAGCATCTCGGAAGGATGCTCTCTGATCTCCTCTACCCCTTCTGTCCCTCTGCTCCCCTCTTTAAGGTCCAGCATCAGGTTCCTGGGGGGGAAAAAAAACATCCTGGAGGTGAGCAAAACTGCAAACTGGGCTGAGATGCTTTACAAGGAGATATGTGTGCCCACTGCGATCACCACACACCCCATGAAAGCCACAGAGCTGAAGGCTTTCTGATGGCAGTTTATAACCGAGCGAGATTTTTGCCTCCATCTCTGTTCATAAAAAATTATTCTTGGACGAGTCTCTGAAGCTTATGCTGTCACCAGTGCTACATTACATTTTTAAATAAACCAATCAATAAATCAAGTGCAGAATAAGCGACAGAGCTAGGCGTATGCTTAATCTGGAGTCAGCAAGACAAAAGGACCTGCTTAAAGTTAAGCATGTGCTTAACTGCTTATCAGGGTGGGCCAAGTTTGCCAAATCCAGCCCTGCAGAGAGCTTTTTAAATACAGCTAATTGCAGATTGTGTGTAACAGGCAAGTTCTCGCCTCCGAAATAACAAACAATTAATTATTAGGGCCATTCATTAGCAGCGGCATAACAGCGCGGATGGTGCTCCGTGGCGGTGCCTGCTCCGGCTGTATCAGAAAGGTCGGTGGTGTTTTGCTCGCTGTATGTAATAACTGGTCTGTGTTTCAGACACCCCATTTACGGCCAGGCTGAGCCATCTCCCATGGGGTGTGGTGGGCTGGGACCCATGCAGCAGCCAGAAACCCACGGGGGACCGGAGCAGGGTGGGTGGAAGTGATGGGACCCCTCGCCGTGAGCATCGCTGGCCTGTGGCTCTCCTCCTCTCCTATCCTGCACCCTGCTAACGAGGTGGTTTCTGCACTATTTCTGCTTACCTGCTGCTTCTCTCCAGGTGCAGTTCATGCACGGAGGGGATCGCTGCTGTCCCCACTCTCCGTGCACCCGGGCAGACACGCAGCGTGATCCTCCTCCATTCCTGAACTAAACAGGTCGGTAACTGCGGCAGCATCCCTTGTCTGAGGGCAGTGTCCTGGCGTTGGCTGGGGATGCTCAGGCAGGAAGGATGAAGCAGAGCCGAAGTATTCCACGCGAGGCTGCGCTGACAGCCTCAGCCTTGGCTCCTGGGGACCAGCATCCCCACTTGCTTTTAACCTGAACCAGCTCATCCCAGAGCCAAGGGCCTTGAACTCCATCCAGCTTCTCTTTCTTTGGGTGAAACCCATCCCAAACCCACCCCCATGCTCACACAAGACTCTAAATGCCCTTTATAACCTACTTTTTATCCCACCCTGCAGTTAACTGAAGTTCATTTACCCACACAGTCCCAGAACTACCATGACCTTCTCCAGAGCCTGCCGTGGGTTTTGGCATGCGGCAACCAACATTTCCTCTTCCAGTTATTTTACAATAGCCATGTATGGATTGAAATGCTCCAGGTTCAGATGGCAGAGGTAGGAAATGACCCCGGAGAGCAGCAGCAAACTTGTCCTGTGATTTTGTAGGTCTCCTTTAATCCATCCCTGAAAGGCACAAGGGATGCCCACCAAACTGATGTGTTTTCTGCCAGGTGGGACATTGTGAGCAGCACCACATGTACAAAACCCCTCCATCCACCTCTCCATCCCTTGCATTGCTGTCTGTTTGGCCTGTGCTGAGGCAGGCCCGCTTTGTGCCTTGACCATTCAGAATAAGGTACGGTTGTAAATGCAGTAAATGAAATTCATTAATCAAGTCGGATAGAAAAACCTGAAGGGAAGAGCATTCATTCATCCACTTACTGACATACCTAATGGTGCTTTTGTTTGCCTGTGTCTTCATTTTTGTCTCGCCTTGCAGACATGCACGCAGAAATTTCAGGAGTTGGAAATTCCAGTAAAAGAAAGACAAAAATCCCCCATCGCCACCTCCCCTCACATCCTCCAAACTGGGGAGGTTGCTAAGTGACAGCATTTCTGCTCACACGAACACGCTGCGAGAACCTGAGCGCTTAAAAGCAAGAAAATGGCTATTTAAGGAGATGATAACTCATTTTCTTCAGTAGCGACCAACAAGCTGTTTGTTCTGAGAGGACCGGGGATATTTTCACCCAGAAATTAAATTTGGAGAGGATGAGTGATGGTTTTGGTGGAAACTTGGCCTTGTCTACACCTTTTCTGCAAACACATGCTGCGATGTGGACCATGCGGTGTGCGCACATGGAGGGGTTTTACTCCAATTCTTGGCCATGGAGCCCAATGGGGGGGGTCCACACACCCGTGCCTCAGTTTCCCTGCTGTGCACAAGAAAGTTTGGGAGCTTGCTGTAGGTACGTCACGTGCTGAGTCTGGTAGCCCTGTGCTATGAATCCTGTCCCATGATGCTGAAGAGCTGGTCCCAGTTTTATTTGCAGCACCTGAGACAAAGGAGAAAGGGGAGCTTGCTCGGACCTTTTACAAGCTCGCCCCCACTTGGTTTTATCCAGGCAGATTTCCAAGTGGCTCAGCTGGATCCTGCCTCCCATATCCCACCACCAAGGGCTCTGGTGCCCATCACCGGTGGCAGAGCCTGAATGCAATCAGCTCAGCTGCTTCCCTGCTCCTCGCCGCCAACTGCTTCCATTTATTTTTTTTTTTTTTTATTCTGCTGTTGCCAGGATTGCTATTCTGTGATCCCATTTAAAATCATTGATTTACCGCGGAGTCCTCAATAAGCAATTTGGAGCGATTGAAGCTGTTATCTTCCTACAGATCGCACAGTGCTGCAAGTAGGGGAAAAGGGGGAAGGAGAGGAAAAATAAGAAAGAAAAATGACTGGAGCTCCCCACAGCCAGCCTGGATGCCAGCTCCGGGATTTCTCCTCTCTCTACCAAGAAGGAAGGTTTGTAGCTGGGAATGCCACCGCCCCATGGCACGCCTCTGCCATGTGCTACAGAAAAACACCTTTTTTTTTTTAAATACTGAGGTTTTAGGGTGGGAAGGAAAAAGACATTGCAAGCTGATTACAGGGAAAATTTGCCATTTCTGCAGCAGTGAACTGTGAAACAAAACGTTCCCTGGCCACATTAGGCAAATAGCAACCTGCAGGGCCATCGAGGAGGAGGAGGATGAAGCATCCCAGCACCGCTGGCTGGGGGCTGTAGTTTTTAGTGATAGGTTCCCAGTAACTTCATAAGACCCCAGAAGTGATCTCAGGTCTTCAGCATCAGAGAAGACCCAGCCCCAAAAGCAGAAGGAAGGCAGGTTTTATGAGACCTGTATCTTTTCAACTACAGCCATTAGCTGGAAATGAAATCAGAAGAGCCCAGGGAAGCTGCTCCAGAGAGGCTTCGCTTCCACGCTAATGGATGGAGAGCTCTCTCCTCATCACAACCCGCCATGCAAAGCCTCAATACAAAATCAGGTAATAGAGAGAGGACCTGGCAAATGCGTGCGCTGCAGTGATTTAAAACATATTGTGAAGGTTTTGAGTGCAGGGAGAAAATAAACTGTTTATAAAGCAGCTACCTGAGAGCTACAGTAAAGATGGCTTTAAAAACACACTAATGAATTTATTCAATCATTTTCAAGAGGGTTCGGGAGCAGAGATGTGCAGGAGGGTGCTTGTCCCTGCAAACCCTTCATCTAAGGCAAGGTGATGCCACGGCTGTGTGGGATCAGAAGTGATGTTTCTTGGTGAAATGGTGCTGAACTGGTTGCTGCCACTCCCAGAAAGCCCTGACTGGTCTCTCTCACAGCTCCAATGCTTTCCAAGCCCGTAACTTCTGCTTAGCCTGGCTGAAATGGAGATGACCTATGATGCTCATCATGTGGGCTCTTGCTCACCCAGGCAAACATTGGTCTGGGTGGCCACCCCAGACAGTGTCCCCTGTGATCCCAGTCAGCCGAGAAGACTGGGGGCCAGCAAACATCCAGCAAAGTACCTGAAGGGAACATCTCAGAAAAAAAAAAATAAGCTTGCAAATTATAAAGATCCCCAAAGGCTCTGTTTTCTCGGGGGAAGAGGAAGAATTTAAAGGCAATGTTATTACATGATGAGCCAGGGTAGGTGGCTTTTCCCTGCTGCCTCTCCATCCCTCCGAGCCAGGCTGAGAGACCGAATCCTTGAAATCTTTCCCAGATGGGATCATTTCCGTTCCAGAGGGCTTCATTCTGGCTTCGGGGATGCTCCTCCATCCTATCTCTGCCAAGCACCCTGCTCCTGCACCCCCCCCCCAGCTCCCCTCTAGCTGTCGTGGGAGGCATTTTGGCATCTCTAGCTGCTGGTGGAGCTGAGCCAAGGGCAATCCTCCCAGAGACCTCCACACACTCCATATCTCCTTCTCAGCTGTGCCAACAACAGATTTATTTGGGGTTTTTCTTCTTCCCAGTTCTGGAGCAGTTCAGAAAAAAAAAAAAAAATCACTTTCCAAGAGACATCATCTGTGCTCCTGCTCTATTCCAGTCAAAATCAAAAGGGCTTGGGTTGATTTCCAGCTTTTTAAGGCAAAAAAGAAATAAATGCAATCAAAGGATGTGTCAGGGGGGAAGAAACTTCAGATCAAAAGATTGAAGTGGCTTATTGCAAGCCAAGAAAACATGTCAAAAGGAAATATTTTTATTTTTGAATGTGTTTTTCCTGTCCTTTCTCTCCCAGAGTGTCTTGGTCTTTCAACCACGAGCAATGAGGCGAAGCAGGGACAAATCCAAGGATCTCAGAGCAAACTCCTGGGATGCAACACGTCCATCGCTCCCGAAACAGCCAAGGGGACGCTTTGCCCCCAGCCCCAAGCAACGTCCCTGCCACCGGCCGGTCCTGCCAATTTATCTAATGCTGCAAGATCTGTCCTGTGAAGCTGAAACCATGCAGTGGGCTGGGAGTGCTACTGAAAATCCTCACTGGAGCTGGTGATTTGGCTGGGGCAGGCTCAACCTCAAGCTCCCGCGCTCAGTCTGGGACACCCGAGGTGACACCACCGTGGCCCCCATCTCCTTTCCCTCTTGCTGCTTGAGCAGCTTTGGGCTCCATGCACCACCAGACCGGTTTTGCACATCCCTTTGTCCATTTGGAAGCAGTCACCCTTTGGGTTTTGAAAGTCACTGAGGTGAGCAGCATCCAGCAATTGATCGGGAGAGACGAGGAGCCCTTCTCATGCTGCAGAAGGACTTACCAAGCCGCTGGGACCAAGGACCCAGCTGGGGCAGGTGTCTCTCCCACCATCACCTTTGCCTGCACTTGCATATTGGGTTTTTTAATTGATTTTTTTTCTTTTTTTTCCCCTGCTTATTTATCTGGCAGCGTTTGCTGAGCCTAAACCCGAGAAGCAGCAGTGTTCAGCAGGTCCCTGTAGGCACCTGGGGTGGGGAGAGTTAGTTTAGAGGAATGCATTGATTCCCCGTGGTGCTGCCTCTGCTTTTAGGTGTTTCTGAACCTCCTGGTTGGTGTCCAGAATGGCCAAGAGGAATTAGGATCAGCAATACAGGAGGAATGAGTTGGCACAGGGAGAAGAGGCACAACCCTTAGTAGCCACTAGAGAATCCACAGTGAGACTCAGACTCGCTCACGGACCTTGCAGGGGTGATGATGGGTACAGATGTGCTGGATCTGGCTGGGTGCTGACTCCCAGCTTGTGTCATGTCTCTCCAGCTCCCCAGAGGACTCCGGCTCCATACACCAGTGGTTGGATTCCAAGATTTAGAAACTTCTTTAATTTTTTTTCCCTTTCCACTACAGCTACGACTCAGAGAATCCTCCTTGTTCGCTAAGTAATCCCAGGGCCATTCCACAGCGGCAGCCAGCACCGCGTGAGCAGCAATTATTCCTCGTTCCGTTTAACGACATGTGCGGGAGAGCTGGGAAAGGCAGCATCTCCACGCACGCCTCCCACAGCCCTCAGCCGGGGCGATGTTTATTAATCTGCGCAGCGGGGTCCTGCCAGGCAGAGTGCATTTCACCGCTGAATCCGAAAGCGACAGGCTCCCAAGAACAAGCAATATTATTTACATGGCATTGATCGGCACAGAGATTTTTGCTGGCTCAGCAGTTTGAACCCCTGGTTTTCATCAGCCGAGTGCTTAACCCCTGGCTAATTGGATTTGCCGTAGCCACTGCGATCTGCGCTGCCTCCAATTATTCTTCGCACGGCCCTGGCTGGGCACCGGCCGCTTTCGATGGGGATGGAGAGCCGAAAGACCTCAAGTCCCCGTAAGGTCGAGGCAGGGGTGAAAGCATCCTGGGGTGCTGGGACATCAGCTCCCTGGTAAATCCAGGGGAGGGAGACAGAGGGTGTGAAAATTGGCTGTGATTAATTACTTAGCGAGTCAATTAGTAATTAATTAATTAGTTAGGCTGCACCTGAGGCTGCAGCCCTGAGCCTATATAGCCACACAGCACCCAACAGGGGAAGGATGTGGTAGTGTCACGGTGTGGATGGATGAAGCCATTTCCCAGGGAAGCTTTGAGGGACCATAGCGCTGTATCCTGTCCTCGTCCTGAGAAGAGTTGCTGTTTCCATCACCAGTTTGGTCTTCCCAATTGCATCCCAATTTAAGCAATTTTTCCATCAAGGCTGAGCTGGTTTCTCCCACCACAGAGGTCTCCATCCTGCAGAGCATTTCCTTCTTCAGATTCCCAATGAAGAACCAGAGCATCAACCAAAAAAAAAAGCCATAAACCAGCCAATTTTTAAAGAATGAGGAGCCATAATTTTTTTTTCTTGCATGGCCAAAAGTCTTTGTTTCTCCTGGACTAACACCAAAAACCACCTGGTGTTTTGGCCCCGGAGGTGCGGCAATCCCACATGCTCAGCTGTCCCTCAAGAGCCAAATATTTGGGAGGTGCTTTCTCCCATGATGAGCAGCCTCCCATGGGGAAGACGAAGAGACCCAGCCACGCAGGGGCCCTAGCAGCCTTGTTTTCAGTCGTGGCCAAGAGAAACATAACGCAGCGCCTTGACAGACGGGTAATTGGGTGCTGTTCGCTGAACCGTGTCATGGGGGTCAGACAAGATGCTCTTCTGTGACCTTTAAATCCACCAACTAACGAAATTGGGGGGCTTTCTTTGGCCATGATGCTGAGACTGCCAGCAGCATCTGCTGCCTGTCCTGGGTCACCTCGCTGGGGCTATTCCGGGCACGATCCCACCGGCGGGGTGGGAGGGAGCTGTGGGAAATTATTCCTCCGGTGCTGAGTCAGGGAACTGAAAATGAACGTTTTGCCTTACGGGAAGCGGCGAAGCTTATTTAAAATGCAATGGTTAAAAGGGATCTGCCTCTCCTAATGCCATCTTTATAATGTCTTTACAGAGGCGCTTGAATGAAAGCCTGGAGCAGGTTTGGGGGAGCAGCTGTGGTCACTCTCCGTGCCGAATGTGGGGCCTGGTGCCGCAGGACGAGCCATGATGGAGCACCCATCGCTGCCCACGTGGCTCCATCTGTGAGCGCGATCCTCCCCATCACCCCAGATTTTACTTTTGGGGAATTTCTGGACAGGCAGCAATGGCACGACATCAGCCACGGCAGAGCATCCCGTGGCTGCTCAGCGACAGCCTCCCCGAGGCAGTCGGTGGCTCGGGGCCACAGACAGCTGGGGAAACTGAGGCACACCTGGAAAACCAACCCCCCTTTCCCAGGGATACACAAAATTTCTTGTGGCCTGGGTCCTGCTGTGTTTCAAAGGTCTAGGGACCCAGCTATTGATTCACTGAGGCTGTTATCCAAGGGTTTGGAAACCAGCTCTGGATTTGGGAGTTTATGAGAAGCTAATGGAAATTCCTGGAAAAGGCAGAGAAACTCCAGAAAGGCTTCAGAGTTCCTGGCAAGCAGAGGGGAATCCTGGAGAGCAGCAAAAGTTCACATGGAGCTCTGAAAACCTACTAAATGGGTTCTGGTCCCACCATCCCTGGAAAGTGCCAGGGAATTCCTAGAAAATATGGGGAAATTCATAGCAGGGTCCTAAAACCTTGCGGAGAGTCCCCGATGCTCCCAAGTGTTTTGGGGATCTACAACATGCTCTTCATCCCAGGGCTGACAGCTGAGGGGCTGGCTCCATCTTCCTTGCCTGTGGGAATATTTTGGCAGCACATCGTTGGGAGAAGGGGAACAGCGTAGAGCAGGAGCCCCAAAAAGTGTGGGACCTGATGGGGTTTGCTATTCCTGCTCCCTTCTCAGCTCCGGCTCCTTTGAGAAAGAGAGCATCCCTCCTCTTTCCCCAGGGAGGGATCTTCCCTGAACCAGGCAAAAAAAAAAAAAGGTGCTGAGAGCGCCCAGAAATAATGGTGTGATTACCAAAGTCATGATTCCGGCTGCTGCGCAAATCCTGCGCAGTTAATGTCACCAGCGCTCAGATCCTGCCTTAATTAAACTTCCCTGAGCAGTGGCTCTGGAGAAGCTCTTCTTTATCACTTGTATTTCCAGAAAATAAATCTCTCCCGCTGTCGAGATCCCTCCATCCCCCGGCCAGGATGTGGGGCAGCTCCACACACAGGACCGCGGAGGGTGGAGGCGGCAGCATGGGGTGAGAGCAGGGATGGAGAAGTGGTCGGGTTCTCCACAGCCGCTTGGGGTTTTGTGGTCGCTGGCCCAAAAGTCCTGTCACGGGCACAGAGCCGCACGTGGAGGGGACGTGGCTGGAGGCATCTCAAGGGGAGAGTGACAGCGTGGGGCTGGGGAAATGGTGTCCTGATGGGTCTTGCTGGTGGAGAGAAAACCCAAGGCATGAGAAATGGTGAGGAAGATGATGGGGGAGGATGGACGGAGGAGGAGGTGGGGGGGAGACTCAGACATGGCTGGGGCTGACCCTGGCTGAGGAAAATCCCTGTTTTTCACCCTCCCTGCTCGCTCTCTGTTCCTTGAAGACTTTGGATGCTTTATGAGGTCTGATTTTATTTTTTCTAACAGCATATCATTTTTTAAGGGGAATATTAGGTTCTTGGGGCGGTGACAAGGGTGTAGGGGGGGGTCGGGGCAAGCATCCGTCAGGGTGCAGGGTGCCTGTCCCCAGCTCTGCCTGCTCCTCACAGGTGGTTGTGCAGCTCCACAACCCCGCATTAAAATGCAAATTTGTCCCTGTCTGCTGGGAGCAGATAGCAAACCGCTAAACAGGAAAGAGGCAGCCGAGAATAAACAGAGGGCAGAGGGAATAGAGGCTTCTTTTTAATTAATTTTTTTCCTCTTTCTTTTTCCTTCAGTGAGATTTGGCTGTTTGGTGGGGGTTTGTTTAGCGGGAGCCGGAGCAGTAAGGGAGGAAGGTGCGGGTTTGGGACGGGCTGGGTGCTGGGGCGGGGGTGGCCGGTGGCCTGTCCCAGCAGGTGCCACCAGCCCCCAGTGCCAGGGTGGTCTGCACCCTAAATCCACCATCTCCACCTGCTCCCTTGGGTCTTTATTTTTTTATATTCCACATCCCAATTGATCGTCCCTGGTGGGAAAAAATACAATTGCAGGAGTAGGAGTGAGGAGGACCAGCTGGGGAAGGGACCAGGGGCTGTCGGACGCCACCAGAGACTTCACCACACTGTCCTGGTGTTTACCCCAGCATTTCGTCCGCTGCCTCCCAATGCGTCTGCTGCCAAGCTTCAAGGGCATCAGGAGCCCAATTTAATTTTTGGTGAGCTGCTTTCCTGGTGCTTTGGGGGGATTTTGAGGGCTGGGATGGTGGGTGATGCTCAGGGGCAAGAGGGGGGTGTGTGTTTACAGGTGTCTGCATGTGCATACATGCACACGTGCCCTTGCACCTGAGCAAAGCCCTTTGCATTAAGCCATACAGGGACTACACACATGCATACTTTTATATATATAATATATAAATATATATATAAAATATATATGCACACATATATTATATATGTATATATATACAGACCTATACATATAAAGTATAAATGTATACATATGTATGAACTGTAAATATATACATATTTATCTATCAATAAATAAATATATATAGAGCTATACAGCAGGTTTTGCTCTTCATTGCAAAGCTAAGCTGTCCTAAGCAGGTCTCTTGCCCTCCCTCCTGCCCCTCGCCCAGCACTGCACCATTTCCCCCCCCCACCCAGCAGTGGGGAGGCAGCGATGCTGGTGGGACAAGGTGGCTGGATGGAGGTGACAGGGTGGGGAGACATGCTTCTAGGACGTGGGCTTGACATGAGAGCATCACCAGCCCCCGCCAACAGCTCGGGCTCCTTCGGTCCGAGGGTGCTGCCTTCCCAAGAGCTGTTGGAGATCCCAGCTGGATCTCTCAGCCAAAATGGGAAGCGATGGGCTGGAAAACTGCCGCCGATGCTGGGTGTGAAACCTTGAGCCAGGCTACAGCCGCCAAGAGCTGGGAGGAGGCAGCGGTCGAGTGGCCGGTGCTGCTCATGGGGCTGGTTGAGAGCAGCCAGAAAAGGGGCAAAACCTGGCATGGGGACACCCCAGCCCTGACCCCTGTGGGTCTGTGTCCCCCCACACGGCCTTCCGCCTCCGCAGCCCCTGCAAACACTCACAGACCAGGAGTTAGGCGCTGCCGAGTCTTATTACAATTATAAATTTTTATTATACACTTTTCTTACCTTTCCCCCTCCTTTTCTTCCTTTTTTTTTTTTTTTTAAACCAAATATTCATATATGTTAATTTAACAAGGCGGTTTGGCAGTTCCAAGCAGGGCAACCAGCTGTATTAATTTTACTGCTTGGAGCCGCTATCAGCTCAGCAGCTCGTTCAGCCAGACCTGGGTCCTTTAGATAACGGGGCGCAGTAAAACCTGACTGCGCCGGCTGCCTGGCCTTTGAGCACATCTCAATTCCCCCGTATAGATGTATATGTTTCTATAAAATCAGCTATCAGGTAAGTTTTAAGGCCCCTTGGGGGAGAAACTGTCATAGCCCAAAACAGATAAAGTCTTTAAAGAGGCTTTCGAAACGCCACACACTGCCACAAGCTGCCCCTTGCCTGCCAGGGAAACTGAGGCACGGAGGCCAGCGAAGATGGGGCTGCAGCGTTGCCCGGTCCCTGACCACCGGTCTTCGATCAGGCTGCCCACGACGGAAGGATTTTGGAAGGAGGAGTCCCAAATCCACAGCTTTGGCCCCGCCAAAGCAAGCTTAGGTGAGGCTCCAAGCTGAGCTGTGCTCCCAGGAGCTTGTTAGTGTGTACGTTCCCACCTCACACCCACCAGAGGTGACCCCCAAATCACTGGGAGCACCCCCACCATGGCAGAGATACGGCCCATCACAGTGCTGCAACGCCTTTTGGTTTCGGTTTTTTGTTTCGTTGTTTTTTTTTTTTTCTTTTCTAGTCTTTTTTTTAAGAAAAAAAAAAAAAAAAGGAGACACAGTGGTGGGTAACTTCCAATCCAGAAATAATCCGCTGCCAGCCTCCAGCTCCCCCCTCCACCAGGTGATGCTGGGGTGGGGGGGGGTCTCCATCCCCACATGCTCGGTGCCCACAGGTACCAGTGCACAGCCCAGGATCCCCAGCCCTGGTACCCGGGTGGTCCTGGCTGAGGATGCTCTGTGCTAGGCTGGGAGATGGGGTGCCCCTGGCCTGGGGGACGCTTCTCAGGTGAGCCAAAGGGGCTGGGAGCTGCCACCAGTGCAAGGTGATGGAGGAGGCATTGCGTTATGGCAGTCAGAAGGCACCACAGAGGCTGAGCCTGGCTCTGGGCATCCCTGCTGGGCTGGCACAGGTGGAACTGGGCTGGCTTGGTTGTGGGTGCCCCCACCCAGACTTGGCCCGCCTTGGGCAATGGGAAGCCCCCACACCACCTCCTGGTCCTGGAGCTACATCCTGGCACTGGAGGGGGGTGGAACACAAACCAGGGCTGGCTGGGATGGGGTCTCAGCACCAGCCCCACAGCTGGGAACACCCCCAACACCCCAACAGCCATGGGACAGCAAATCCCTGAACCAGCACTCACCTCCAAAATTGTGCAACCAAGTGCAGCAAAGGCAGGGAGCCCACTGGGCTCTTGGGGGTGGGGGGGGGACCAGGACATCTCCCCTCTTCCACCCCCTGCACAGCAGGACCCATGGCATCATCCTGCCCCATTCACCCTTGGACACGCACACCGAGGTTTTGACCCCATCCATCTCCTGCCCCCCAGCTCACCTCCCTTGCTGCCCCCTCACCCTGGGTCAGTGGGCTGGGGGGGGCTATATGTGCGCTGATGCCTCCCCTGGGAAAACCAGAAAAGGGCAAGAAAAGAAAAGGGCCCCCGGGGGGGGCCTTCCAAGGGGGTGAGGAGGACGTGAGATACGTGGAAGAGGGAACACGCATGAGAGAGAGACAAATTTAGGTCTCCAGCCCCGAGAAAGCAGCCGGTGTGGT
>WHYT01014054.1:22284-45406 GCA_009806455.1 Tetrax tetrax
ATCTCTTTGATTCTGCGGATGTAGTTGTGAAGCTCTTCGGGGTCTTGCAGCCCCATGTCCTGGCAGACCCACTCCAAGTCCTCCTCATCGGCAATGGGGATGGAGTTGTAGGCCAGCTCGTCAGAGGGCAGCGTAGCAAAGGTAGTGAACTTCACCCGCTTCCGTTTGGAGGTGGGTGAGTTGAGTGGGTCCTCACTCTGGTCCCGCGTGGAGCCCCCCGAGGAACCGTCCCCACGGCCATGGACCTGGCTCTGCACGCTGGTCTGAGAGCTCCCGCTGCTGTGGTGGTCCCCGTGGCAGCAGGTCTGGACATTTTCCAGGGGGTTCCCGGGGCTCTCGGGCTGGGGGGAAAGGTCATTGTGAGCCCGCAAGGGCTGCCCGTTGCCCAAGAAGACCCAGTGGTGGGAATGGTCCATGTTGGTCTGGCCTTCAGGTGGGATGCGTTTGTGCCGGTATTTCAGCACAAAGACAATGCAGTTAATGAGGAAGACCAAGATGGCCAGACAGAAGACGCCCAGGAGGGCATACATGCCTATCTCCAGGTCTGTCAGCCCCCTGGTCACCTGGACGAAGCCGGTGGGGATGGTGGGGAAGTCCTCGGTGGGATGAGATGCGCTGGACATCCTACTGTCCTCGCTCGGCTCCACTTTCCTCTCCACCTCTGCCCGCAGGGTGGTGCTCGCCCCGGTCTCAGCCAGCCCCGGCTTGCTGGGCACGTGATCGTAGTCATAGGTTGGGTCCTCCTCGGACCCAAAGTGGACCCGCACGGTAGCAAGGGCTGTGAAGAGCACGCTCTTGCGCTTGGTCTTCTGGCAGCTCTCACAGATGACCAGCTCAGCCCGCAGCAGCTCCCCTGCGCCCTCACTCTCTGCCACCACCAAGGGGAATGGCCGGTCCTGGGTCACCGAGACCACCTTCTCATCCAGGCTGGTCACCACCAGGTTGTAGTCCTTGGGGTCGTAGAGGGAGAGGGGGGCCGTGGTGCCGTCACTGTAGGAAATCCACAGGCTCAGGAGCGCTTCCTGTGGGACCAACACAGGCACCGGTTGCCCAGCACGATGCCAGTCCCACCTGCACCCATCTGCCCACACCTCCATCCATCCCTCCTCCTTTGCATCCTTCTCTCCATCCACTTCACCCTTTATCCCTCCATTGTCCATCTTGTTCCTTCCAACCATCCACCTAGTTTTTCCCTTTTGCCTGTTCTTCCCTGAATTCTCCCCATACTTGCCCCGGCTCACCCCAAATCCCAGCCCCAGAGGTGCCAGATGTGGCTACTACAGCTGGGCTGGGAACTGTACAGGATTTCTTCCAGACCCCTTTGTTCCCATGGTTGTGTCCTGTCACCAGGCTGGGCAGGGTTGGTTCACAGGTCTGTGTGAAGGTTTCTGGGGTGCTCTGAGGGTCCACCATGGTGTCTGGATGACAGAAGGTGCTGTGGGGGCCGGGGATGACTGTGGGCAGGATTTGGGAGGGGAGGTTTGCAGATGGAGCCCTCACCCCATCCCAAGTTCCCCACTGGACCCCCCCAAGCCCGAATGCACCCCCTTGGCCCTTCACCTGCTTAAAGAAGCTGAGGGTCTGCTGCACGGACGTCCGGGCAATGATGGTGTGGCTATTGCCAGGGCTGGGGTGGAGGGACAGCGAGAGGCTGGAGACCACCTGGGCCTTCAGGTCCGTGATGCTGACCTTCTCCTCTGCCACTGTCACCAGCGTCTCGCCCAGCACTGCCTCCATGAGCGGGGACACGACCTGCAGGGTACGAGGGTGCCCATCACCGCCTGCCACCCCCAGGCAAGCAGGCAGAGGTGGGGAAAGACGGACGGGGGGGGTACCTTGAAGAGCGTGGTGCCCGGCTCCCTCCCAGCCAGTGTGAAGCTGTCCACCATGTGGGCAACCCGCGGGTCGTCCACGCGCATGAAGTCACTGACCAGGTCGGTGACCTCCACCAGCCAGTCGGGCCCCAGCATGGTGACCACCTGCCCCGTGCCCTCCGCCGCCGTGGTGTGGAACTGGGTGAAGACCTGCAGCGTGGTGTGCTGGTACTGCAGGGCACAGCCCCGGCTCTGCTTCCGCTCCTCTTCATCCTCCTCATGCTCGCTGTCCCGCACCGACCTGTGGGATGGGGCAATGGGTGGGCAGTGCTACCAAGCTCCCCGCTGCTGCAGCTCTTCAGCCCCACAGGAAAGGAGAAGGGTGGGTAGGCAGGGAGAAATGCAAGGTCACCAAAAAGATGGTGGCTCCCAGTCAAAAGATGCCTGCAGCCCATGAGGACCCTGAGGGCTTTAACAGCACGTAGTAACAGGGTCACCAGCATCTCTGCCCCCTAACCAGCTGAGGGGGCAAGATATCTCAGGTTGGGATGGACACCTGGAGGTCTCTAAACCTCAAAGCAGGGATATCTTTGGAGCTTGGCTGCTCCTGGCCTCACCCATGAAAATTTTGACCATTGCAAGGATGGATGCTTCCCACCAGCTCCAGCATTTGACCAAGCTCATTGTGAAATTTCCCTCCTTCCACACAAACATGCAACCCGTGTTCTCTCACCTTTTCACTGCGGACCCCTGAGATGACTCTGGCTCCATCATTTTTAAAACCTCCTCATTAAGTAGCTGAACAAGGCAATTAGACCACCACCACCACCACCTTCACCTTGCCTTCTCCAGGCTGGAGAGACCCCCCCAATCACGGTGGCTCCGCAGCACCCACCTCCTGTCCGGCAGGATGGGAACCCTCCAGCCCTTCACTTGGCTCAACCGGGCATCCGAGAGCTCGATGTGCAGCGGCAGTTTGGGCACCCACACTGTCATCTCCAGCGGGGCGGAGAGGTGCTCGTAGGTGAAGGTGACCCGGGCGCTCATGGAGCCCCGTGACTCCTTCCCACTGACGAAGACGTAGTCACAGCTGCTGGAGACCTGGGGGAGAAGGGAGGATGAGGGTGTTGCAATAGCCCTGCAGACACACCAGAGATCCTGGCAGGAGGCTGCCCGGAGGATGGGAAGTGCCAGAGGAGTGGAATTTCACCCGGCATGTACCCTGTTAAAGGTGGCTCCAGGAGCAGGGATGCTCTTTCCTCCCTGAGATCCCTGCTCAGAGGTGCGGACCTGCACACCCCATGTCCATAACGCGAATTTCCCCCTAACCCAGGTCCTCTTCCCAGCCCTCGCCCACTCCCACCTCCACCAGGTAAGTTCATTTAGTGCCTCAGTTTCCCTTTGGCCTCCGCCCTGAGTTGTACCCGTTTCCCATGCCCAAGCTAGAGGCACCCGTGGGTGCTTCACAGAGGTTCCAAGTTGCTCATCCTGGACATTCGCCCCAAAATCTCCTCCACTCATGCCCAGAGGGCACAGGCAGCAAGTATGGACCAGCCCCGTGCCCATGCACAGGTACCCACCGGTGCCTCATCCCCATCCCTCTCCCCAACCCCCGAAAGAGCTTCTCAGAGTCCGTCTGAAACTTCACGCTCATCTTCCTGCTCGCTCTCTTTCTCTTTTAATTCCCATTTATGCAAATACCATTAGTTAAATTTGCTATAAATCAAACACACCCTGCGGGGGCCACTTATTACCAACCGACCCGAGCCAATTAAGGAGCGAAGAGGATGCCATCGCAGCATCGCCTGTGTTTTGGCTTAGGCCATCCCAGCCAACAGCACCTTCTCCTTCCCAGCAAGGGTGGGAGAAGACACCCAGGCCAAGGGGACTCCAACCTCTCATCTGCAGCAGCCCCACAGCCCAGCCCTGACCCCCTTTCCCCACGCCCCATCCCTTCAGGAATTGCATCCGAGTTGTTTGCTGCTGGGGAAACATAAAACCCATTTGCTCAGCCAGCAGCGCAGTCTCTCTCTCAGACGCACCAAGCATCTCAACGGCGCAGAAGGGCTTATTTCCAACAAGCGGCTCTCCCACGTGGATTCTCTGATAGCTGATAAGGGGTGGAGTCCATGCTGAGAGCATCGCCGTCTCTCTCCCCATCTTTGGGCACCTGTGGTCATTCAACTGCAGGAACTTTGTATTTCCAAGCCCACGAGCAGGACCTGACCTCTACAAGATCTCCACGTTTCGCTGCGGGAGCCCACCACAAGGCACCCATGGTCCCCATGGCTGGTGGAGGAGGCAGAGCTCTGGGCTCCTGGGGAAGCGCCGGCTCCCCGGGCAGGGGTGGGAAGTCAATGCAGGAGGGTTTGTTCCATTTCTTCCCATCAGAGATACCAGCTCAGCACATCTGAAAAGACAATCTCATCTCTGGCGGGGTGGTGGCTGAATAAAGATGAGCTCCCGGGCAAATCCCCCGGCAGTGGAGCGCTCTGGATGCCGTGCCATTTATCACAATAAATATGACGGGCTGCTGCTTGCATTACCGTCCTTAATAAATCCCCCCAGCATCTTCTTCTGGGGACCACTTGCATTACAGCTGGGGGGGTTGAAATTACAACAACAGAAAATCCCAGCTCATCAGGCCTGTCCCGATGATGGAGTGACTGCAGATTAGCTTTTAAATGAAGTGCGCGCTTGTTCAGAGCAACTTCCCGGATTTGCAGCAAGGCGTCGGGAAGCGAGCGGCTGAGGTCTGCCCAGGCTCAGAGCCAAGGCACCGCCAGCTCTGCTTCTGTGGCCAGGAGCTCCCCCCTCGGCACACCTCAAGCCTGGGATCAAGAGGACATGTTTTCTCCAAGGCCCTCAGGAGTGCCAAGGGCCACCACGGTCGGTGACACCCCGTGTTGGCCAGCCAGGTGACCTGGCAGCGGCTGTGGGCGACCGGAGTCCCGGAGGCTCAGCCCCACTGAGCTGACTTGCTCCTGGTGGGTCCCCAAGCAGATGTGGATGGTGGGCTTCTAAGGAAGGTTGACGTAGTGGGTGAGGTTGAGCATCTCCTGTTGAGCTAGTGGCAGAGGTGGCCCTTCCACTCCCTGCACCTCCCTCAACATGTACGCAGCCGCAAAGGCCGCACGCAGGCAGGGAAGGGGGATTATTTCCACACTACCTCAGACGATGAGGTCCTTCTCGTGGGCTGGGCATGGGCAGCCACCCTACGTCACTGCAGAAGGGGATGAAGGCGACAACTCCCACCCATGCTCTCCTTCACGAGTGGCCCTGGAGCTTCCACAGCAGCGTCTCCAGCAGGTCCAGGACATCTTCCCTCCACGTTACACACAAGAGCAACCACTACCAAGCCACGGGCAGCGTGGGGAGAAGCAGTCCCCCAGCCCTCCTTCGCGTTAAATTATTTACGGTAACAGACAGCACATCCCAGTATGTACACTTTGATTTATGTAACAGGTTTCCAGCCCTGACACTGTAATCATACTCCCCAATCTCAGCAGGTAACTGAGAGCTCCCTCAGAAACGCAGCTCCAGCACAAACACAAAATAACTCAGCGAGAAATTGCACCGGGCGCTGAGCGGCGAGTGGGATGCGAGCCGGGGCCGGAGGGATGCTCCATGCATTATTCATCCCAGCTTGTGTGCATGTCTGCTCCCCCCCCAGGTCTGGGGACAGCATGTAAATAGATTTATGAGTAGAACGGCAGCACGTTAAACAGTTTTAAGTGTCTTGGAGTCCATCCTGAAGTGTGTTATTGCTCCACTGTTTTATCACACTGCAGAGGACCGGTCTCCATAAATCAGACCTGGTGCTGTAAATTGCCCAGATCAGGAGTCTGAGTCAAGAACTTTGTGACAAACACTGTGACACCGGCTGTCACCCACCCGCACGCCCATGGACCGCTGGTCCCAACGCAGCCAGGGCATGGGGCAGCGGGGCCGGGGCTCTGCCCATCACCCCTGCATGGCCCAGGAGAGCAGCCGGCCGTGCCACCCAGCGTGGGGGACAAGGGAGAGCCCAGACCCCCAGTGTGGCTCCCTGCATGCAGGGACAGGAGTGGGTGGTGTTTGGGAGAAGATAATGATGGCTAGGATTGGGTGGAAACAGGTTGCCCAAACAGGTTGTCTGGAGAGGCGGTGGATGCCCCATCCCTGGAAACGTTCAAGGTCAGGTTGGCCAGGGCTCTGAGCAACCTGATCCGGTTGGAGATGTCCCTGCTCCTGGCAGGGGGGTTGGACTGGGTGGGCCTTAAAGGTCCCTGCCAGCCCAAACCATTCTGTGATTCTATGATTCTGTGAAATGGTGATAGAATAATACCGGCAGGTGGGCAGAGGGATACATAGAGCAACAGTAAAAGGTATATAGATGGATGGGTCTGGTGATGGAAAAATCATGGCTGAATGTGAGGACCAACTGCTGCTTTGGCAGCTGGGGTGGATGGGTGGGCAATCGCTGCTGTGACAGCGAGCGTTTTGCACTTGCCTTATCAGCATCTCTGCCGTGCAGCCCATCCTGCTCCTGTCCCTCAGCCCCCATTCTCCCTCCATCATCCCCAACTGCCCAGCTTGTCTCCCCACACCTTGCTGGAGCCAGCCTTCAGCCCAGCTTCCCATCCGAAAGGGAGATAAATGTCTCCCGAAGGCAGGAGTGAAGCTGCTGATGGGAATGTGCAGCTTACCCTGCAAGGTGACAATATTTCACCTTATCAGCACTAAGTACCCTGATAACCCATAGTTATTGCTGCTGCCTGATGCCAGCCTGCGCCATGCCGGAGCATTCACTGCCTCTCCAGGGACAGTGACAAAGTGCCTTGTCCCTCTCCCAGGAGATCTCAGGGAAAGCACACGCAGACCAAAGCCACTGAGGGGATGATGCTTGGGATGGAGTGGGTTTGTGCGGCACATCAGCTCAGCCACCAGCCCCAGCTCACCCAGCTGCAGCCCATACTGCTCTTGGGGTCAGGACCCCCAGAATCCACAAGAGCCCTCTTCCTGCACCCACCTTGATGATGTCTTCGTTGTTGGACTTGCACTCAACCATCGCCGAGACGTCCACGACAACGCCGCTCAGCTCAATGGCGATGACCTTCACTGGAATGGCCACCGTCCGCCCCGTCAGGATGGCTGTGTTGATGATTTCGGTGTCCTGGGGACGAGATGCAAAGGGCACCATCACGTTAGAGGGCAGCCTGTCCCTGATCCCAGCTGGTCCCTCTCCCACTCCAGCCCTGCGTGGGTGGGATGTATGGATGTATAGATGCTACAGGGTAGATGAGCTGGTGGAACCTAACCCATCCCCAACATCAAACCAGGTCAGTTAAGCAGAAGGCAGGGACATGACCCCAAACCTGCTCACCATGGCCAGGGGCACGATGGCCCGGATGTCCCTCTGGATGACCGTCAGCTCCGTCACCACTTTCTCCAGGTCGGGTGGGGGGTTGCGGCCCCGGTAGTCGATGTGCCACATGATGCGGCGCGTCACCGACTGGCTGGTGAAGTTCTCCATCTCGAAATCCAGCTGCATGATCTCGGAGGAGGCGTCCCCATCCCTGGGCAGGGGGACAGGAGGGGGACGCAGTGAGCTGGGTGCCCTGGGTCCCACAGAAGCCCCAAGATCAACATCGGGCATTCCCCTCCAGCGATGCAGAGCATCCCCAGCAGGTCCCTTCTCAGGGCCCCTGTGCCTGCTGGGGGGACCGTGCTGTGGTTGTCACCACAATCCTTGTTCTCAAACATAGCAGTCCCGATCCTCGCCTCTGCCAGGGGCTGCTCCAGTGGGAACCTGCAGATTCCCATGGCAATCTTCCCAGTGGGAGAGAGAAATGTATTTCACTGCCTCTCCCCAGCAGGTGCAAAACCTCGGCGGCTCAGGCAGGGCTCTCCCGAGGCTGCAGGGTGATATATTATTACAAGGTGAGTGTGCGGTCACGGCCCCAGGGGGATGGCAGGGGGGCTGCAGGCGCTGCCTCCATCTCCTCAGCTCCGTCTTCCCGGCACTGCGGCTGGATTTACCGCTCCAGGCTGCTGCCACCTGCACGGTCGTCTCCTGCGGGTCAGACCCCAGGTATCCCACACCCAGGAGCGCAGCACGCTTGGGGACGGCAAATAAATCCCTATAGAGGAGCCCAGCCCAGGCTGTTGATTTTACAAGATTGCATGGGGAAACTGAGGCACGGGAGTAAGGAGTTCAACCACAAACAGCAGATGGGATAATACCGAGCTGGGATGTGGGGCAGGGCTGTCCTTCAGCCTGCACTGGCAGCCGTGGGGACGCACTGAGCAGATGGGCAGGGGGACGTAGAAAGGATGGGCAGGGGATAACGGCCCCAAGACCGTCAGCTCATCCAAACCCCAGGCCTTGAATGCCACTGCTGAGGGCAGCGGGACCCAGAGCTAATGGACAGTGAGCAAACCCTGGGGTATCCCTGAGATGGGACGGGATGGGGAGGCTGCGCTGCCAAACCCAGCACACTGTGCCAGGCTGAGGGGATGGGGACACTCAGCAGTTGGTGGCCCTTGTCCCCTGCATCACAGTTTGGACATGGTGACAGCAGCAGTGTAAGTCACTCTTCCACCCCATCCCCACGAGCAAACCTTCCCAGATGTGATCCTTCCCTCCCATCTCTGTCCAACCTGCAAAACCCTTGGAGGGAACTCAGGGTTCAACCTCACCCCCCCAAGTCAAACTTCTCCAATGCTCCTCTGTGATGCAGCATCCCCAAGGGACACCCCAGAGCCCCTGCAACCCGCAGAACCGGCAAAAGCCCCACCAGAGCAGGAGGGAGGGTGGGTGAGGAAAGGTGAAATCCCTGCGGAAGGGGAAGCCGGGATCAGCCCCGCTCTCATCGCACCACATAGCAGCCATGGAGAAGGTCCCATCTGGGCATGAAGGATATGGTCAGGTTTCTCTCTGATAAACATCTCATGAGTGACAGGGAGCAGAGGAAAGGGAAAGCGAGAAGCCAAGGCTGCTCCAGGCCATGGCAAGCCCTGCTCCCGCAGCAGGGTGGTGGGACTTCTTGCCATGGGGTGTCCCCAGGCATCCCAGGAGCCAGCCCTCCCCGAGCATCATCTGCGCTCAGCCACAGCAGAGACAAGAGCCAGGCTGCCAAGATCAGGGGAATAAGTTAGGATGCAGCTGCTGGGGTGCAAAACACTGAAAATTGGCCGTTATCACCCCAAAGTTCAGGGTCCTTGTCCCCTCCCTGCTCAGCCGGCGCTGCAAGGAGCCCCCAGAGCCCCGGCGAAGCTGACTCCTCTGCCTGCACAGCCTGGAGGGCAACACGGCTTTGAGTCATTCATACTTCCCATTCCGTTAATATTTGATGGAGTTGTTTGTCTAAAAGGTGATTGTAATCACTTTAAATTCCTCCTCCGTCTCTAACCTTTCCAGGCTGATTCGAAGCGGCGGCGGCAGGCGAGGAGAGGGGGAAGGGGGAGCGGGGAGGATCTCGCTGTCAGCAGGTCTGGCAGCGTGCAGGGGTGCTGGGGCAGCTGTGCAGAGGACGGGGGGGCTCATGACACTGTGACGTCAGCTGCGGGGCTGCGGGTTCAGGTGCTGCGGTTGTGTTTTCTAGCTGGAAGCAATGGCATGGGGTAAAGGAAAACCCACCCAGAGCCCTGACCTGAGACTTTCCCAGAGCCCCAGGAACGGGCACGGTCCTCGCGTTGAGCGGGGCAGAACTGGCTCTGCCTGTCCCAGGTGCTGCCAGGTCTCACGCGCCCCATCTGACGCTCACCCATCACCTTGGGGACCAGGCGGGACCTCGCCTGGGGACTGCTCCCCTTCCTTCTAGAGGAGACGCCAGGATATTCTGCAAAGAGCTGCTGTCTCTCACGGTACTAAAACTTTTTAATAAATTAAAATACTTCCACTCCAAACTGGGGGATGCTCCATGGCTTCACAGCCCCAGAATTAGCCCACCAGCCCGCTCAGAACCAGGGATGCAGCGCTGACTAATGAGCACATCGCTTGAGCCCCAGCTTGGTCATCTGTGTTAACCACAGAGCAGACCCCACCTGAACACACCACCTGGGTGGTGCTGCCTGCCCGATCACAAACTTGCCCACCTCAGGCCACGAAACCCACCTTCATCTGCTAAAGCCACCTGATGTGAAAAACCACACACAAAATTAAGCCCCCTTCCCATGTTGGTGCAGGACCCCAACCTCAGCTAGACTGGGAGTTTGACCCCAAAATTGCTCATGTGGTGCCTCCAAGTCCCATGGTCCAGGCTGTGCACTACCGTGCCTCAGTTTCCCCCGCCAGCACACACGTGGCACCGCAGCCAACCAGGCATCCAAAGGGAGAGCTGCTTCGGGCCAAACCCCAACAATTTCCTCAACCCCCCCACTCAACTCAGTGCTGGGAGGAGTGGAGGGGTGGGGTCCCTTACCTTGGCCCGGCACCGTCCACCCTGGCCACATCAACGGTGGCAGTGGAGTGCTTGCCGCCCGTCAGAAGCTCTGAGCTCACCAGCCACTGCCCGCTCCTTGACTTGGTGCTCAGCAAGTTGACGCCTTTCTTGGCCTTCACCCTGCGGAGAGCAATGGTCAGGGCCAGACTCTTGCCCCCGGGCAGCCCTGGACCCCCCCAGGCACCCTGCCAAAGGGGGCAGGGGGATTTTTTGCCCCCAATCCCTCCTGGCTGTCAGAAACATCATCCAGGCTGGCACAGGGACACTTAGAAATGTCCTTTAAAGAGATGTGGCTGGGGCTTGTCCCCCCATCCTTAGGGACAAGCAGGAAGGTGCATCCCCCCGCACATCTCGCCGTACCAAGGTGCTCAGCGCCTCCTGCTCCAGGGCTCTGGGGCAGGGCAGGGGGGATGCGGGGAGCCCCGCTCACTCTGCAGCAGCCCCACAGCCTCGTCACC
Source organism: Tetrax tetrax (assembly GCA_009806455.1). Taxonomy (NCBI): domain Eukaryota; kingdom Metazoa; phylum Chordata; class Aves; order Otidiformes; family Otididae; genus Tetrax; species Tetrax tetrax. The sequence continues at coordinate 32,983 of WHYT01014054.1, forward strand.
TCTTGTCCCCAAACTGGCCATGAACAAACCCACAGCTGCTGCCGGGGCCTCGATCCCAGTGCAACTGGGAGGGCGAAGGCTGCGCATGCAAAGGTGGAAACCCTGGGTGGACAACCTTTCCCTTCCCTCCGACGAGCTTCCACCACAAAGCCCCAGAAAACCACACGCCAGCTGCTCCTCTGACTTCCCTTGCCTTCCCAAAGCCCTGCCAGACCCCTCCCAGCAGGTCCCATAAGCACAGCACACCCTCCTCATCCTCTCCTCCCTTCCAGCCCGTGGCTGCCTTCGCACAACCCAACAGAAACAACCGCCCTCTCGAAAGGTGACCTTACCTGAGCGTGAAGTGCTCCACCGTGGAGTTGGACATCAGGTAGAGCAGGATGCTCAGCACCTCGCCCGGCTTGAGGGGCCTGTCGGGCAGGCGGATGAAGATGTTGCCGTCCAGCCGATGCTCCTGCATGGGCTGCCCGGGGCTGGGCTGCAGGAGGCTGACGCTGCCGATGCGCAGCAGCGGGTGCTGCGTGGGACCCTCGGTCCTGGCCCCCCCGACCCCGCGGCGGGGGACCGTCTCCCCAAGGCACTGGCCGGCCCCGTCGGGGGCGTGCAGAGTGTAGTACAGCTCGGCTTGCTGGCTCTCGCCCGGCACCTCCAGGCTCTCGGGGCTCTTCCGCCGGCCCAGCGGCACGGCCGGGGGGCCAAACCAGGCACGGGGCAGCTCTGCCTGCACCAGGCACGTGGCCAGGCTGCCCCGCAGGCGACACGAGCTCTTGATCTCACGGGTGTCGCGGAAAGCGTGGAGCCGCACGCACGGTAGCCGGTTGGTGACGTCGAAGTCATCCCAATCCCGGCCAGCTACGTAGAAGAGCACTTGGACCACAGGCTGGTTGGCCACCAGCCGGGGCTGGATGATGAAGGCGCGCACCTTCCAGTTGACGGTGAGGCGGTCGGGGACCTCCAGGGTGCTGGAGGGCTGCAGCTGCTCCTTGGGCAGCACCAGCCCCGTGCTGAAGGGCCCCAGGGTGACGTTGAGGACGGGCAGCTCCTTGGTCTGGAAGACGACGAAGGGCTCGGCACGTTGCAGAGGGGCACTGCCATTGCCCACCGGGCTGGCTCCCACCTCCTTGAGGAAGAAGGCCAAGCGGGTGTTGGACAGGCGGTAGCTCACGGGCAGCGTGATGGCACTGGGGGGCTGCGTGGGCTCGGGGCTGGGGGCTGGACCCTTGGCGTGGGCTGCAAAGAAGATGGAGAGAGTGCGTTAGCATGGGGCATCCCCCTCCAGAACATCTCGGGAGCCCCAGAGCAGGGAGAGCAGACCCAGGTGGGAGCGGTCCAGCCCCTCGCAAGGGCTACAAGAGCCTGGCTGGGTTTCTCTCCCACAAACCAAAACCACAGAAGACCTCCCCGGGACCCCAGGCATCATTGTGCCTCCCAGGGGGGTGGCTCCAGCCTCACCAAATCCACCCTTGGTGTGGGATGGTGTGTTCAGCGAGGAGGAATGCTCAGAGGGTGCCCAAGGCTGGGCTAGGGAGTGCTGAAGCCGTATCCAGCCTTGGAATTGCCCTTGGGGAGCCCAAAGCACCAGTCACCCACCCTGGCACCCACGCCAAGGCACCAGGCGAAACAGCACGGACCTGCTCATAGAAACTGGTACAGCCCTGCTTCCAAACGCACGGAGAAAAGGATGCTGAGCTTCTCCAGAGGATCGTTACCAAAAATTAGGCGGCTCTAGGCTAATTTTTGGCTGGCAGATCTCACCAAGTACCTACGATCAAGGCTTTCCTCCTGCTTTTAGCTCCCAGATCACTCAGGGAAGGAGGCTAAACCACCCCAGACCCGCTCCGTCCCCACAGGCTGCCTATCAGGGTCATGTCACGGCAAGTCTGTCATGCATCACCCACCCAGGGGTGCCACCCATGCAGTGCTGTCCCCGTCTGCCAAAGTTGGCCCAGCCTCAATTTTTCCAGGCATGGACATGGCCTGGTGGAAAAGTGAAGGTGATGCTGGTGCCACTTGTGCAAACCCCACCAGTGCCCAGGTGCAATGCCCCTGAGGAAAACCCTTTTGTCCTTCTTTCTGACCATTTTGCCTTAAAAAAAAAAGAACGAATATCACACAGGCTCTGAGCTCCTCGGAGGGAGTCCGCTACCCTGCTGCTGCGGCCGGCAAGCGTGGAGAAAACCCGTTAAAACCTTCCTGCTACAGCAGATGCTGGGAAAGGCGGCCGGTGCGGAGCCAGGCTGACGGCACGCGCTGCGCTGGCAGCTGCGGGAGCCTGGAAGACATCTCAAGGTCTTTGCATCCACCAGCGGCTGCCAGCGATTCCCAGGAGGCCTGGGTCCCCCCCGCCCTCCTCGGCTCTCCGCCAGCCTCCCGCACCCCCCGTTCTTGGCGCTGATTGCGACCGCTCCCAAGTGGCTCCCAAGCAGTGGAGTCCAAATTACCCGTGTCAAGCGACAGCGAGAAGCGCGGATGTGACGGCTCAGCTCCCGGGAACAGCTCGGCTCCATCCCTGGCGGGGCTTTGGAGCGTGCCGGGACCCCAGGGCTTTCCCCAGTCAGGAGCACGGCCTTGGCCAGACCCCCAGGGATGAAGCAAGACCCCACAGCCCACCCGAGGAACGTTCTGCTGCGGGGCACGGGCGAGTTAAGCAGCTTAAAGGGCTCACAAAAGGATTAGCACTCGATACGGGGACAGGCAGCATCCGCAGCTACGCCACCCAGGACCAAACCCGTCCAAGAGCCAGGCAAGAGAATTCCCCAGAGCCAGGCGGATGCCTGGGACCTGCTGCCAGCATCACCAGTGAGGCTACCGCACCAGCACAGCTCTGGTGCCTGCCAGGCTAACTCCACTCATTACCGGCTGCTGAGCCCATCCCGCTCCGTTTTCCCACCTCTTGGAGAGCCAGGATCTGCAGGAGAGGTGCTGAGCCCCAGAAAGCACCCACGGGTGCCCCTCTGCTCAGAAATAACCACCAGCGAGAGTGGTTATTATCCCTTAAAAATCTCTGGGGTTTCGGGAAAGATCAGGTCATTCCATGAAGAAAACCCACCCAAAACCCACCCCACTCAACACCCAGCATGGCCCCAAGCGAAACCCACCCTTGGGATGGTGCAAAACGTCTGGTGTCACCACTGGTCCCTTGGGCGAGGGGACAGGAAAGCCCCTGTGCCACCCTCTGTGCCACCCAGCCCGCACCCACCCGCTGCCACCCGCCACACTGGGAGGGCAAAAGCAGCCGGTTTGTTGTCTCCAATTTGCCACACAGCCCCAGAGACCCCCCAGCCTGAGCCCGCAGCAACTGGCTCCTTCCTCCTGGCCGTGGGGATTCTCTGATGGCAGATACAGAGAACACCAAGGGGGGGCAAGGAAAGCCCCTCTCCTCTCTGCAGCCAGGTAGAGGAGACGCGCTGGGGACCCTGCCCCGCTCCGATCAGCTGCCACGGCGATGGGCAGCTCGGTGCCGCCAAGCCCTGCTGCAGCGGGGACACCGGGGTAGGTCCCAGCACCCAGCCCACGGACAGACCCCCACCCTGTCCAGGCTGGATGGGGAAGGGGAGCGGGGATGAGCTGGGATGGAGGTGAACGCCGGTGGTCAGGATGAGTTCAGTGCAGGGTTGCCGGCACCTGGAGAAGCTATTTCCTTCCACAGACAAAATGCATTTAAACAACGCTGTAATCTGTCGCTGCGAGGGAGACGGGACTGGCACCTCTGTTCCTTGGCTATAAACTAATCCAGCCAGGAGAGGGTCTGACCCAGCCACGTTCGGCCTGGGGTGGATGCCAGGAGGGTGGATCCCAGCCCAGCCCCGGAAGAAGAGAGGGTGAGGAGGGAAGGAGAAGGGAGGAAGGAGATGCATGGCTGTACAGATGCACACCTGCTAGCCCGGCAGCAAAGGAGAAAGGGTGGATAAGGATAGATGAACCAGCAAAGAGAATGGAGGATGGATGGATGGGTGGAAGGAGACAGGCAGGTCAGAACTGGCTGGACAGCAAGAGGATAGCTGCGGGAAGGGGAAGAAGAGGCAATTGATGGAAAGACGGATGGAGTGCACAACGGCTTAGGAGATGCATGGAAGGAAGGAAGGATGCACAGCAAAACAGCCCAGGAGATGGAAGGAAGATGGATGGAAGGAGAAAGGATGGATGGAAGGATGGACAGACAAGTCAAACCGCTCAGGAGACTCCAGTCCCTGCCCTGGTGTCCAGCAGCCCCCAGGAGGGAAGGTGGCTCTCATGCCCCCACTCCCAGCTGGGTTTGGGGGAACAGAAGGGTTAAGCCCTGGTCGCTGGCTCTGCTCTGCAGCCCGCTGCAGTTAGGTTAACGGGATTTGCAGCGCCTGACCTGCATTCCTGGGTTTATTAGGCTGGCGCAGAGGGGACCATATGGTCCTTCCACCCTCACAGCTCGGTACTGCAAGCGAAAAAGCAGATCTCTCTGTCTGGCTGGGCTCCGACCAGCCCGGGGGCTGCCTGGATCTCCCGGGGCTGAGGAGCCACCCCAGCTCCACAGTGGGATGGATGGGATGGGACTTCCAGGCATCCCCTCCTTCCCACCCCATGCAACCCATGGGGAGCTGGGCTGACCTACAACCCACGGTGGGGATTGGGGAGGACAAGAGAGAGACGGAAATGCACAACTGCTGGCGATCCCTTCACTGAGCCCCCACATCTGCCCGGCCAGATGTGCCCCACGCTGGCCGCAGCCACGCCAACAGATGGACTGAGCCGTTTCTCTGGCCTGTGAGGGCACATGGGGACAGTGGTGGCACCCTCCAGCCCTGCCTTAAAAATCAAGAAGCCCCCAGACCAAAAGCCCCTGCTCGCCCTCCCCTCGGTGAGGGCCCCACCACAGGGTTTTTGTCACCACCAGCCTGGAGGTTCTGGGGTCAGACAGAAGGACAGATCCACACCAAAAGACTGGGCAGACTGGAGGCAACTATGGCTGGTGGGGCACACTGGCTCCTTTGCCTTCCCTTCCTGTTCCGGACCCCCAGCAACAGCAAACGGGGCACAGTGGGAGCGCAGCTGGGCGCAGCCATCCTGCACCCTCAGCCTCCTCAGCCCCTGCTCCCACCCGCCGTCCCGAGGCCGAAGAGCCTCCTCCTCCTCCTCTTCCTCTTATCCAGCATCAATAGCATGCCCTGAGCTCCAGCTTAGCCCCAGCTGCCTGCCATAGGGATCGCTTTAGCCACGCTCGGGAGGGGGGGAGGATCTTTATCCCAGCTTATCCCATGGGATGCAGCAAGGGGCTCCCAGCATGTATATCCCCACTTAACAGGGGAAGAGACCACAGGAAAAGCACTGGAGAAGAGGGGGAGGAGAGATTTGAGGTCATGCCAGGAAGGTTAAAACCTCTCAACAGGTGGCACTGGGGACCAAACACAGCTCCGGTGGAGATGCCGAAATACCGGCGATGCGAGACACCGGCCCTGGCTTCCCGGTCTCCTGCCTGGCCACTGTGACACACCATAGCCCGTGCCAGCCCATTGTGGCTGGGCTTCCGTGGTGGTCCCACCTTGGAGCAAGCTGGAAAAGTCATCCATATAGCAATTATTTGAGCTGACATGATGATAAAGCCCTCACTAAATCCACGGGAGGGATAGCCAGGGGAGCGGCAGGGAGCTGCGTTATCGGCCCTAGCAGAGGGCTTCGCACTGGCTTCAAGCCCGGCTCAGGCTCCTTCAGAGAGGTTTTGGTGGTCACCGGTCACTGGGATCCAGCCACCAGCCTAGCCACAGGATGAGAAGGTCCCTGGGATGTCATCAGTGGTCCAAGACCCCGGGCCACAGGCCCTGGGACCCCACACACCGCAGCAGCCCAGCTGTCATCTCCAGTTCTCTGCAAACACAAGCAGGGGATGACGCTGCTTCTCTCAGGCACAGCGCTGCCGGCACCACCAGCGATGCTGGGACTGCCAGTGCTCCCATTGTCCTCAGATCCAGCCCCGTATCAGGGTGACGAGGTGATGATCCTACCCCTGAATCAGGGAGGTGAGGGCAGGACATGCCACTGCCTCAGTTTCCCCACATGGGTCAGCATCCGGATGAGACAACAGGGGGATGAGTCCACCAAAGACACCAAGAAGCAGGGGACCACAGCAAAACCCCACAGCCCCTGAGGAGGGGAAACTCTGGCTGTTCCCCACCAGGACACCAGCACAGATGTCCCAACTGCAGTTTCGTTTCAAGCCACCCCACTCCCCTGAGCGCCCCACAGGTCCCCAGCCGAGGCTTCAGAGCCCCAAAATCCAGTGGGCCAGGTTTTGCCCTCACAGCCATCAGGGCCAAGGGCAAAGGGGAAACACAGGCAGCAATGACCCCAAATGTCATGGATGTGCCACATCTGGAGGTCCTACATCTGGATGTCCCAACAGCTGCATGCTCCAGCTAGAGGCAGCGCTGGCTCCCAGGGAAGGGCCAGGCTCACATTCCATCTCCCCACCATCCGGGGAACGGGCATCGCACCCATCCCTTTGTCTCCTCACCCCGTAGCACTGATGCTTACCATGTTACACTCCCACCCAAGCAGGATCAGCACCTCCAAACACCTTAAAAACAACAAAAAGGGGAAACGGAGGTCTCCACACCTTCACCTCCACCCAAAACTCAGCCCCAACACGAGCCCTGCTCTGCTCTGCGCTTCAACGCAGCCGGGGAAAAAAAAAACACCCAGTAATAAAATACAAGACGAAATTAGAAAACACAAGCAGGCCCCTCGTGGAAACCTCTGAAATGCTTCCCAGCAGCCGAAGCCTTGAAAATTGTTTTTGGCGACATAAAAGACAACAAGCTCTCCCTTTCCTCCGACGCGCCGAGAGCCTCCATCTCCAGTCCTCGCTAATTGGAACTCAATTAAGTGAATAATTGTTACAAATGTAAAATTACCTTCCCCCGACACATGGCAATGAGATGCCCCGGCTGCGGCCACGGGGAAAGGAGAGACAGGGGGACACGGGGACCCTCCTTGCCCCCAGCTCTGCCGGCGGCCACAGCGGTGATGGGGCTGGGAAGCCCCACGGTACCAAGGAACGCAATGCTCAGCCCAGAAGGTTACACTGGTCCAGGCTTCCCAAAACCAGCCCAGGGTAGGAACTGAGCAGGTGCTGGCCAGGAAAAGTGAATCCAGCCTTCCTATAAGCAGCAACGCTGGCTCTGAGTGGATTCTCTAGTGCCTAATATAGGGTTGTGCTTACACCTGGCACACACTGCTGTATTCTCCTTTCTTTTCAGTCCCCAAGACTTCTCCCCCTCCAAAAGGCCCAGCCCAGCTTCATCAACAGAAGCAGTAAAATAAGAACTGCTAGTGGGACTCAGCCCCACGCAGCCTGTGCTTCAGGGCCAGCAGCACTAAGCAAAAGGAAACCATCCCAGCGCCACACCAGGCTGTGGTGCTGAAGTCTGCATTTCCCCTAGGAAATTATTAAAAGGGAAAAAAAAAAAAAAAAAGCAAGGAATCTAAAGGAATAAATAAATACGGCCCAAATGGGATGCGCCGTGCAGAGGCGCAGCTGCCATAAATTCCTGGAGCAGGCAAGGCTTTTACGCAGCAGCTACTTTAGAGCAATTTCCACAAATCACGGCGAGGGACAGGCCAGGGGACAGGAGGAGAGGGCCTTTACAGAGGAGGAAGAAAAATGAAGTAATGAATTAAAAAGGGGATAAAACACAGAGGACACGGAAGAGCCTGACCATAAGTGTCCGCAGGGATGGCTGGGAGCTCTGAAAGGCAGCAGCGAGGGATAACGGCAGCAGCCCCTGAGCCCCTGGCATGCGCTGTGGTGGGTCCTGGGCTGGGTCCCCCGCCATGCCAGGAGCTGGGAGCAGCCCCCCAGCAGCATGCAGGCACAGATGGTTTCCCCAAATAACCCACCCCGGGGAGCCAGAAGTGCGAGGACAGGCAGCAGGGCAGAGCCCTGGAGCTCTCAGCAGCTCCTCGGGGAGAAGCCCCTGGCCAGCGTCACAGTGTTGGGGTGGAAGCGATGCAACGACCCCTCCAAAGCTGTGTGTCCTACTTGGATCCCCCCTGTCCCCTCTCCATCCCCTCCCTCCATGGCCAGGAGCGAGAACACCCCCCAGCACCTTCCAAATCTGAACACCAAATAGCCCCCCGTGCTGTGTGCCCCCCTCCACTGCCACTGCCAGCCTGGGCTGTGCCGAGTGACACGTTTCAGACTGATTAGATGACACGTTTCAGACTGATTAGATGCCGATTAATTTCCCCCTCCCCCCCCCGCCGGTGACGTGCACCAGGCTGTGTTGGGAGCCGGAGTGGGATTCAGTTCCAGAGGCTCCCAAGGATCACAAGGAGCCGCCGACAAACCCGGTCCAACCCTGACAGCCCTGAAAGCAGGGCCAGGGCCAGGAGTTGGGCTGGGGACTTCACCAGCTCAGAACTTTGCCACCCAGCAAAGCAGCCACATCATCAAACAAACACGCAGGGCTCGGAGACATCCCCTTCCTTCTTTAATTTCCCTGGTACCCGGAGAGGAGCGCATCCAGCAGCCACGCCAAGCTGGCAGCAGCAGGTACTGCGTTTTCAATCTTGCTTATCTTCAAGAGGGAAAACACAGCTTTTCCTTAAAAAATCCAAACTAAAAATGAATTAATTCTCAACTTTTGCCAGTTCTGGGGAAAAGCCGTGGCAAAACCTGCCCCGTTAACTCTTGCAGAGGCCAGGAGGTGACAGCCCCTTGGAGCGAGGGTGAGGCAGCCCTGGCAGCAGCAGCTCAGGCTGTTAGCAGAGCTATTGACAAATCAAGGACAGCAAATATGTCCAAGCAGCGACGGGAAAACGCTCGCCAGCGGGAGACGGCAGCTCCATCAGAAGATTGCGGATTGCCTTGATTGCGGCATCCTCCTGGGAGGCAGGACCAGCGAGCAAGGGGCTCAGCAGGGGAGCAGCAACAGGTTGGCCAACAGCTTAAAAAAACCCCAAGGGACCGGTCCCCAGGAGAGCCGCATCCCGAAGAGCAGCCTCTGCATCCCAAACCTGAGATATTTTGGGAAGAGGCGACAGCCCATAAATCCCCTGACCCAGTTGGTGCCACCCCCACGGTGGGGAACCCTGGGTGACCATCAAATCTGGGTGGTGGACCCTGTGTCTCCTGATTTTCAGGGGAACAGTGAGCTCCAACCTCCTCTCCCCTTGGCGAGGAGCACCAGGACCTGCCTCACTTCGCACCGTTGAACCATTTCAGTTTCTGGCGTCACACACAGACAAACTCCCCAGGAGGGATCCCGTCCCCAAAGGTATCACCGGGGTCCCCGGCCTCATCATTGCACATCCCACCCCAGGAGCATCCCAGCTCCCTCCCTCCCTCCCTCCCGCCCTCCCTGGGGTGCTGCTCGTTAGCAGAGTCATGTATTTAATAATAAAAGACTCTGATTAGATTAGCAAGAGTGACCTTTTCCAGATGGATGGGATGCTCGTACGGCGGCAGCGACGGGCGCCACACAGGAGGGGAACACGCGGGCAGCTTGCCGATTCCTCCGCACGCCCATTGCGGGCTGTTTCGGCCAGGCAATTGCAGGAGCCGAAAAAAAATGAGGTTATGCTGTGTAAGCACCCTTTCCCTCACCCATCGTCTCCAAAGATGAGGCCACGGCACGCTGCCCACTTTCCTGTTAGAGCATGGGGGGCTATGGGAGGGGACGGAGCTGGGATGCGCTGGTGCGGCATCGTGGATGCTCTGCAGAGACCTGGCTGGATGGGTTTTTCTTTTCCTCTTCGCTTTAGGATGCAGGGTGAGGAAGGACCTCAGCAGCCGGTCATGGTGGGGTGAATTTAATAGCAGCACTTAAAAAAAAAAATCCAAAATAGCCAGGTTTTTAAAAAACCGCTGAGCAATCCTCAGCCAGGGGCGTTGCTGCTGCCCAATGCCCTGCCTCGGTTTCCCCCAGCGATGCAGCAGAGCTGAGTGCAACGTTCAATATTGTGCACACACACGAAACAACAGTTCTGGCCAAGGGTATCGAGGCACCTAATGCACCTCGAAATCCCCAGAGCCAAACCCTGCCACAGATGCTCACCAAAATCATTTCTCGGAGGGTTTCCATCGTGCTGCTGACAGCATCCTTTTTCCTTTCCTCGACAACACCGAGAGGACAAAAGGGGTAGAAGAGAAGGCAATTTCCTGGTGGGGTGTCCAACTTTGCACTCCCACGTCCCAGCACAAGCATCCTACTGGGATTTAAGGTATTGGGGTTGGGGAGAGATGGAGTGGGCCCTGGGGTCACGCAAGGATACCCAGGAGCCGAAAGCCGAAAGGGTGCCCTTGCGTGACCCGTTTTTCTGTGGTACCAAAGGTAAACCTTGTGCTAGGTTTAACCTCAGGGGCCAGATCCTATCCTCTCACCTGCCTGCCAGGGTGAGGAAAGATCCAATTGCCCCTTCTCTGCTCCTGGCTGGAGCTAAGAATGCTTGGCCACTCCGACTCCATCGGCCTGGCTGGAATGCGGGCTGTTAAACAAACAAACACCAGGCGTACGTTCCTGGTTCCCAGTTCAGGCGTTAAACGAGCAAACAGCAGGCGTACATTCCCGGTTCAGCAGCGAGTTATTGCACATCTCCACCTGCTGGTCTGAAAACCCCCAAGCTGGGAGATGCTCCAATCAGAAACGGGGATGGGGATGGTCTGTATCCCCCTACACAGGCGTTGGGGTGTGCTGGCCGGAGCCCCTCACCAGGGATGGAGCCATGGAAGCATCATGCTTCACCCCCAGCCAAACGCCTGGGACTTGCCCATGGTGGGAACAACCAGTGGGAGATACGGGCAACTACCACTGGGAGATATGGGGAACCACCACTGGGAGATGAGCAGCATGGGCCCATCCCCACTGGCAGTGTGGGGCTGTAGGATACAATGCAGGATCCCAAATCCGCCTTGCATGCCAGGACAGATGCTGAATAACCCCAGCACCTCTGGAGGAGTCTGGAGGAGGGGAAACTGAGGCACACTGCAGGGATGAGGCTCAGCAGGCAGCAGAGAGAAGACGCAGGAGTCCAGGCTCAACCCCAGGAGCCAGCACAAGTTATTTTGCAAACCGGTGGGTAAATGCCCCCCATGCTGTATCCCAAAAGGGCCCTTGCACCTTCACAACATGACTGTGCCGAGCACACACCACCAGAATCCCGCACCGCACCATGACCCTGGGGTCCATCCATCCGTCCATCCCATGAGCCCTGGGGACCATTCATACTGGTGCAAAAAAAAAAAAAAAAAACAAAACAAAACAAAAAAAAACCCCTTCCTGGAAGCAGCTGATCCGGGGCTGGCTCCCAGAGTGCAGCAGGGGCAAGGCTGGCACTGAGGGTTGCTCTTAATAGAAAAGAAGGAAAAAGGGAATAAAAAAGCCCAGGCAGGAGAGCAGGGTGCTGCCTCGCCAATGGCTGACCCCTGCAGTCAGCCTGAGTGATTTATTAGAAAGGCTGGGAGATTTAGGAGCTCTCAGCCTCTTTGTCCAGCTCCCTCCAAGACCTTGATTTGTCCAGGAAAGGCCAAAACAGCAGTGAGGGCAGCTGCACATCCCGAAATGAGCCAAAAAACTCCTGACAGAGGTTTCTCTCCTCCTTGGCACAGGCATCCTCCCACGGCAGCACGGCGAGCCCTGGCCCTGCATCCAGCACAAGCCACCCTCGCCCGCTTCACACTAGCATCGCCACCCTGGGGACCCCTCATCCATCACATCCCCGGCCCAGGGGCCAGATCCTGCCCTGGGATAAATCAGAGGCCCGACCCACAGGGCTGTCAGTGTCCCAGCAGCAACAGGGGAGGGGGCTCAGCACCCCAGGAAACACCCAGTCTTGGGGTGCAGGGGGGCAGCATCTGCCACCCCAGAAGATGCCTCGCAAAGTTGCGGTGCTCACCAGCCTGGAGCATCTCTGCTTCTGTGTTGGGGCCAGAGTTTTTTTAGGGGGGGAAACCCCCTGTCAGCTCCCCACCATGCTCCCAACGTCCCCCCTCCTCCTTATTTCACCACATTAAGCGAGCAGCTCCTCGAAGAGCCTTTGGAGGCTGCAGACACCCCAGAAAGCCCTGCCTGAGCCCCAAAAGCACCTTGGCCATGGGCTGCTGGTGCGAAACGGAGGTGGGTACCATCCAAAGACCCCTTCCCCTCCTGGGGTGGAGGGGGGTCTCGCTTGAGCAGGGCTGCTCAGCCCGCAGTCCAGCAGGATATGCCGAGCCTACAGGCAGAGATGGACTGGCAGAAGGGGTCCGGGTGGATCCCCCCCAAACTGCAAGTAGCCCCCCGCTTTCCGCTCGGCCAAGCCAGCGGCCAGGGAAAGCCGCTTCGGCATCTGCGGGGCTTGGTTTTAGGCAGAAACCATCCGAAAAAAAGCTTCCAGGGAAACCACCCCCCGGCTGCACTACCCCACTTCGGCCTCACTCGCCAAAAAAAAAGGCCCCCCCCCCAGCAGCAGGTGT
>WHYT01014055.1:0-28978 GCA_009806455.1 Tetrax tetrax
ATTTCAGCCCCTCAAACAGCTGATGCAGTTTAGATTCAATTATAACAAATTGCAACACACTGTCAAGTCTTTTTACCAAGTCATTAGTCAGGGATTTTGAATGCGCGGCCTCCGAACAGAGTTCGGCTGGCTGACAGCTCTAATTGTTGGGAACTGCTAAAGGATTGCTAATGAACTGGGGGATCTGTTGGGCCTGTAGCTTTCTTCAAGGATGAAATTTTTGAAAACTTTCACAAGATCAAAGCAGCATAACATGGACCATTTGCTAAATTGTCAGCAGTAGAGTGAAGCAGTCTTGAGTCCCAGCTTTAAAGCTGAAGCTTCAGTAGAAAACACCATGCCGCTCCTGCCCCTGAGCTTTTTTCATGTGTCAGTAAAACCATACCAAGAAACAATGACTTGAACAAAAAGCCTCAGAGCTGCATTGGCCGCTATGGCTTAATTAGGAGGAGCAGAAAGGGAGAAAAAAATTCCTCTCTGTTGTTAGTGGATGCAAGAGGGATGAAGAGTCCAGCACTGTTACAACCAGCCCCACAGTTACTTATTTTGCAGCTTCCAAACTTATTAATGGTCACAGACGTGTATGATAGCACAGAAACAACAGGAAGGCTTCTCTTCTCCCTCCCCAAAAAAGACTGGCTGTGGAGTTGTCATGTTTGTCTTCAGGACCTGAGGAGACATTGGCTTCACTGAAGGCTTTGCCATCAAGTTCAGGGCAACCAGGCTTTCCCCTCCAGCACCTGCTCCAGTGCCCAGAGAAGGCAGTGGGAATGTTCCCGTTGAACTCGATTGGATACTGAATCCAGCCCTGGTGTAGCTGGTTGGCTATATGCAGCCAATGAGTAGTTTTCAGCAGCTGCTGCTGAACAAGTACGTTCCCTCTTGTTACGCAGCAGCAGAAAGCCAATGCAGTGAAGGAAAACTTTTAAACCAATCTTGAAAGGAAAGAAAGATATGAAAACATGCCTTCATCATTCCCATCTGGTTTATATTTTCCTTTCATACTCAAGTCTTATTTAGGTCTGTTCATTTTTACTTTTTTTTTCTTTTTTTTCACTCCTTCTCATTGAAATTTACTATGGTATCCTTTTACCAAAAGAAAATAACGCCTGCTGAGCTACAGTAACATTGGTCAATTACCCAAATGTCTTAATATAGAAGTCTGCCAGGGGGGAAAGAATGTTTGAAATAAGATTTATATTATTACTTCTTTAAATTAACACTTCAACAAGACTCTAGGAAAGACAAACTCTTTCCTCATCACACTGTGTGAGGTACAGTACCAAGGCGATGTTATCCTCCCCAAGACAACCTCTGTGCAAAAAAAAAAATGCTGATGGGGATATACTGAAAAAAAAAAAAATAGAGTACCTGAAATGGTGACTGTGATTCTGAACATCATTACAGTGTGGAGTGTCTTGGATATGAATTTTGCATCTCACATCTCCTTCTAAAAACATGTTTCATATCTCTCTTATACTCCCTGTCTCCTACCACATACACATCAGCTATACGAACCCTCTGAAGTAAATATTGCTTAGACTTTCTATAGGGCTTCTATAGGCTCTGGTCAGCAGATGTGGAAGAGATTTCCTTGAAAAAAAAAAACTTGTCTGGGAGATATGAGCAATTTATACCTGCTATAGCTTTCATTTATAGTCAAGTATTCAACCTGGAACTAAGGTTTGTTTGTTGATTTTTAACAGAATTCTTGAATTAGACATTTATATTAACAAAGTTGACCAACCTGCAAGAGAGTTGCAGTAGTATAATAATCACTATTGATTTTCAACAGGTGATCAAGGAAGGGAAGAATCCCATTCAATTGCTCATGGGGACTGGTTTATACACTTAATCTACCACTGACTTTATAGCAGCAGAAGATTCACAAAATGGTCTAGCACTGCTTGGTTTAGCATTAAATGCACCAATACACCAATAGCCACAGATACTGACTTTTATTCTAGCTGAAAACTGAAACCCCCAAACTAACTTGAAACATTCCTCAATTTTTCCTAGGAAAACTCATGTAGGCAGGTTTCCTTTCTCTGAATTTAGGCATCTAGACTGAGCTAATCAGCAGGACTCTCTCTATGCTTGTTCAGTGAGTCACCTTATTTGTCTTGGACACATATTTCGTGATTGAAGAAAGGATGTAGTAGAGCATCTGTCTTCCTCAGTTGGCTCTAGAGGGAGCCCAAATGACAAAATTGGACTACACACCCACTTTTTAGAGTTGAATTTAGGGCTGAGAAAATTCAACTGAGAATGCCTTAAGACCTGATTTTGGACAAGCCTCAAATTGATGAAGTCTTGACAGTGCCAAGCTGCTTGTTACCATTCTCAGAAGAGGAAAACTTGTGGTAATTCACTGACAATGCAAGACTCGGCCCATATTTGCTGGTGACAGTTTACACATCAGTCCTGAAATGTGTATCACCTAGCCTATAACACAGTGTATTCCATCCACATGCTCACTGAGAAGCTGACTGCAAGACACTTATGGTTCATGTGGAAGAAGAGTGAACTGAAGACAAAAGCAAATTAGAATTGCAACGGAGTGCACCCCTTTGCCTCCAAAAGAGAAAGTTCATACTGATAATCTTCTCTAACTTATGTTAGAGTCTCAGTGGGTCATAAACACCAGGTTCTTTTCCTGGGATTTTCGTGCCAGTCCAGGATGAGTAGGTATTGTCAACATGAAGTGCTGAGCACTGCAGCAAAAGTAGGCTGTAGTACTATCCAACTGCTTTGCTATTGGAGCATTGAACCAAACTGTAGGAGTGCTTGTCTGCTTGACAGTGACTGTAAGCCTTGCCACTCAAGATAAGATGCTCTGGTTGACTTACTCTCATGGATTCTTTTTTTTTTTTTTTTATATGGAGCAGCTTCTATCCAGGTTGCGTAGAAGGAGGACAGAGAAAAAGAGGAGAGATTTTTATCTTTGTGATAAAGCACAGCCTGGGAACGGGGACACTTCACTTCTAGTCTCTGGTCTAGTAAATGCTTACTACAAAATATGTGACGAAGGAACAGTTCCAGCATAATACTACTGGAAAAGATTCACGTCTGTGAACTTCTGGGTTTTAGAAATCAAGTGTCAGAGAGGGATTTAATTTAAACTTACCTCTGTAGCTATCCTGCTGAGTAGCCTAGACAGCTCTTCGCAGGCTGTATTTTGCATATCCCATCACGGATGCCTCAGTTTTCCTGGAGCCTTTATAGGGGCTCCATAGGTCTAACCCAGGACTCAGAATAGCTCAGATGACCAAAGGT
Source organism: Tetrax tetrax (assembly GCA_009806455.1). Lineage (NCBI taxonomy): Eukaryota > Metazoa > Chordata > Aves > Otidiformes > Otididae > Tetrax > Tetrax tetrax. The sequence continues at coordinate 3,277 of WHYT01014055.1, forward strand.
CTGATCATCACTGCAGTGCAAGTGCTATAGCAACTGACTTCTACCATGGATCTTGTCTCAACAGGTACAGTTACCCTGCTGAGTGCAAGTCACCAAGCTCCTGGGGAGTACCACCTCCTTCCTGGATATTTGCGCCAGCTTGCTCAACTGTCTGACACAAAACCCAGACATGCTTTGGAGGACAGTTGACTCCTCTGGAGAGCAGGTTGGACAAGCTGGCAGCAAGTTTGTGTTCTCCTAGTCAAAACACTCCAACTCTATTGCAGAGAAATCTGTGGTGACCACCAGCCATGTGCTTTCTGGCTATATCTAGGACATGATACACGTGCCTTCAGTTTCAAGCTATAAAAACATCATTCTGACAGGCTGAACTACAGTCCTTCATTATTTCAGGCACCCTGAACTAATTAATCACACAAAAAATAAGAATCAATGATCGGGACACTGGAACTGTGAAGAAATATAAGGCTAAGTACTGTGTGATACCAGTGCAGCTCTAGAGGAGGTTGATTCTGAGCAGCCTGGACAGAAGCCGCTGTATATCATATGGCCTCAAGCCCAGAGGTGACTCCTTATCCCTTTTTTTTTTTTGTTGTTTGCTGGTATGATATATCTATTTGTTAAGTTACAGTGTGGGATATACACGGATCATAATGCCTCTGAGACGCCTCTCTTTATCTGAAAAATAGAGATGACTATACTTCCTTACACTCCACATAGATGCTGTAAAGTACCAAGATACTTAATAAATAACACTTTATAAGGATTACCATAAGAGGGTCTACACCATTACAAAAGGCAGACACCAACATGGGCCAGCACCTGCAGATGAATTGCTTGGGTTGCAAGGGGCAAGTGGCATGAGTCTTGGTGTCTACTCAAAAGTTGTTACTTCTACATGAATTGCACATCTCCACTGGCACTTAGACCAAGAGCTTAACTTCAATAGGCAGATAGAACAATGTTTTTGCTGTTCGTCTTATGCTTCCTCAGAAAAGTACTCGGGGCTGAATCTGTTTGCAGAAACTGTGGTTTAGCAACTGTTGTAAAGTGTTACCTCTTGTGTTTAATTCCAATTTACTAATGAAAAATATCCTTCCTGTCAGGAAAAAGTAATTTCCCTCTATCTGTGTCTCAAAACATAAGAAAACAAAACAGATGCTTGTTGCATTTAATAAAGAACATGCATATGCATTTAAATAACTTCTAGCTTATTTTTGTGTGATGCCAATATTTAATTATGTTCATTTTGCATTTGTAATTAGAGGGCCGAACAGATGGTGAAGGTACAAAGTAAAGGAAAGTGTCCATTCATATAACAAGCTATCTGACGCCAAGAAACTCGTGCTCAGAGCCTGATCCAAGCTCTACTGAATCCAGTACGAGCATATCTATTGATATTGGGGATCTGGAGGAGGCCACAGATCAGGGCTTTGCTGTAACACGTTCTCTTGATGTGTACATGGTGAATATATTTCTCTCAGGGTTGGATTGTGTTTTCTGATTTTAAGGCAAATTGTGGTTCAATTTTTTTTGAGTGAACTTTTATCTTGCTTGTTTTCCCATAGATAAAAAATAACCAGTTTTTGAAAAAATAATTTCAACTCTGAACTTTAATTGGGAAAAATGTCTCACTGTTGCATTCTAACTATAACAAGCCATGCAGTTAACAGCATAAGTCACATAGATAGAGAGATAAAACTTACTTAGATAATTTTTAATATTGCTGAAAAGTGGAAGCTCGAACAGACCAAGCCTTCGGCCCTGAATTTAATTGAAAGACGTATAAAATTAACCATTGTACTTACTCATTTTATAAATGATATATTTTTATTTCTTTTTCAAGTTAGCATATTTGTTTTTAAAATATCACAGAATCATAGAATGGTTTGGATTGGAAGGGACCCTAAAGATCATCTAGTTCCAACTCCTCTCCCATAGGCAGGGACAGCTTCCATTAGACCAGGTCACTTAAAGCCCCATCCAGCCTGGCCTTGAACACTTCCAGGAATGGGACATCTGCAGCTTCTCTGGGCAACGGGTTCCTCTTGCCTCACCACCCTCACAGTAAAGAATTTCTTCCTTATGTCTAATCTAAATCTACTCCTTCCAGTTTAAAGCCATTACCCCTTGTCCTGTCGTGACATGCCCTTGTCAAAAGTCCCTCCCCAGTTTTTTTGTAGGCTCTCTTTAGGTACTGGAAGGCTGCAATAATGAGGGTTGTAGAACACTGGAACAGGTTGCCCAGAGAGGTAGCAGATGCCCCATCCCTGGAAACGTTCAAGGCCAGGTTGGATGAGGCTCTGAGCAACCTGATCTAGTCGGGGATGTCCCTGCTTCTTGCAGGGGGGTTGGACTAGATGACCTTTGAAGGTCCCTTCCAACCCTAACCATTCTATGATTCTATGATTCTCTAGAGCCTTCTCTTTGCGAGGCTGAACAGCCCCAACTCTCTCAGACTGTCCTCATAGGAGAGGTGCTCCAGCCCTCTGATCATCTTCATGGCCCTCCTCTGGACCCTCTCCAACCGGTCCATGTCCTTTTTGTGATGAAGGCTCCAGAACTGGATGCAGTATTCCAGGTGCAGTCTCACCAGAGCAGAGCAGAGGGAGAGAATCACCTCCCTTGACCTTCCGGCCACGCTTCTTTTGGTGCAGCTCAGGATATGACTTGCCTTCTGGGCTGCAAGGGTACATTTATGGCTCATGTTAAGCTTCTTATCAACCAACATCCCCAAAATACACCAATTTTTTCCAAAGGATTTTAAATCAAGTAGGCATAAATAGAAACTAAATTAAAAAAAAATAATTTTCAATCAAATGAAATATTTGCATTCATGAATGCAAAATGAGTTTGTGTGTGTGTATGGAGTATGTGTGTGTGTTGTAACTGAAACTTTTTAAAGTATGTATGATTCATTATTTGTGTGGCAACAGTCACAACAATATTTCTCCTGATCTCTGAGCAGGAAATGGATGTTCTTCATCAATATGTCATGAACTTTAGCCATATAAATCTCACTGCTGAGACTGGCAGTAGAATATTAAAGCATGTCAACAAATTCAAGTCAGTGTTCTGAAGAAACTATTATTTGGGGGCTTAAAAACATGCTTACAGTAAACAACTCAAGAAACTTGATCTTTTTATCTCATGAAAAGTATCAAGAGGTGACCTGATTGTGATGTGTAAGGACTTTCACAGGGAGTACTGGCATAGGCAGTTATTAACAAGAACTAATAATTGGAAATTAAAACCTAACAAATCCATATTATAAGTAAGAAACATTTCTAACATGGAGATTAATTATGTATTGGAAGAACTTACCAATAGCAGTGCATTGCCCTCAGCCTCTTGAAGTCATCCAATCAAGATGAACAGAGGATGTAGTTTAATCCAATAGTTTCTAGTCACCTTTGATTCATTGTGGAAGGAGAAGAAAGAATCCCCATACAATGAATTTAAGTCTATTGAAAATATGCTTCCTTTTCTCAGTAATCTTTTGCAGATCCTCTTAAAAGGAGTCTGCCACTTTGAGTCAAGCACAAATTATTAGGCTCAACTCAGGGGAAACTGACTCTACAGATGTTCTGAGTAGGTGGTCTCCTGGTGCTCTCTGACCTTTAAAATCCATGAATCAGGAATTTTTCATATATAAGTATTTATTTATAAAATATCATTATACATAGGTACAACTGCATTGATTAATTACATATGCTTTTCAATATTAGGAAAGGACTACCAGCACAGTGCAAACAGCAAATTATTAACATTTTCAGGAAAAAAAAAATCAGTGATCTTCAGACACAGAATTGGTCACTGAAGAGATCTATGCATAATTTGGCAATAACTAATAAGCCCAAGAATTTTGCAGTCTATTTGAGAACAATTTGCAAAGAGAAAACAAAGCAAAATTCTTCAGATTAATTATTCATTTGAATTAGTCATTTAGCTCTAGTAAGGAGTTGTAGACTTTTTGAAAATATGTGGCAAGGGGATACAGTTTTAAAGAGGTTGAAGTAAAAATACTCTGCTCTTCTAGAGCTTGTTTCATCATATGTTCTCAAGGCACTTAATCATTAATCATGCTGAATATTAATTATAACCATTTTACATTTGAATAAACTGAGGCACAGTGCCTTGCCTATGGTCACAAATCTATTTCACTGACCATTAAATATGCTTCCTATAACTATTCTCTTAGGCTTTGCTACCCCATTATATTATTAAACTTTATTTCTGAGGGAAACAAGTTTTATGTGACCACACTGTCTACCTATGTGTTAGCTATAATAAAGGTATTATAAATTATATAAGTAGATTAATATGGATGTAATAATAATGCACTTAAAATACTTCTACCCTATAAATAGATTGATTTTTTTTTTCCTTATTGATGAGGGCAAACAAAGAAGACAGAAACCTCACAGTTATGGAGGGAGGGATTTACCTGAGCAGCTGTAGAGGTCTTCAGTGCATGTGTCTTCATCTGAATCTGTCACTGTACACTCCCTTTAAGGTCAGTGGCAAGAAATAAGCAGGTGCAGGGTGCAATTTACCTCACCCTGGAGTTGGTGCCTATGTTTGTCAGATGTTCCCCCATAAGCACCCGTTTGACAGCTCTTGGAGCAGCCCAGGGCAGTTGGTTCACATGTAAGCAGAACCACCAACCTGTAAGAAAAGGCCTCTGGGGGTCATCTGGTCTGCCCTCCTGCTCAAAGCACCATCAACGTAGATAAGGTTGCTCAGGGCCTCATCCAGTTGACTTCTGAATAGCTACAAGGATTTCTTTGAGGATATGGCTAAAGCTAGATGGAGTGAACCTCACTATGAATTGCAACAATCCTTGAAAGAGGTACCCTGACAGAGAATAGACATCCAAATTAGTATTGTAACAAAGCTGAGACGACCATGTGAGATAAATAAATTTATTTAATAGAAAGACTACAATTCAGTCAGCTAAACAGGTGCTATAATGCAGAAAGATGCAGATCTCCCTGTGTTGCATTGTATCTGTGCAAATTTCTCCGATACTCTTAAGACATCTCATGTGGCCTGGGATGCCTATTGCTTAGGCAACAGGATGCTGCGTGGATTGTAGCAGCTCAGGAATCACACATTTGAACACTGAAGTCACCAGTGTGTGTCTCTATGTGTGATCTAGGTGGCTAATCTCCCATTATCGCTAGTGGACATCGAACTGCTTATTCATTCAGAGCCGAATTGGATGTTTCACTGCCTAAAATAGACATGCATCTCTGAGTAGCTGAAAAACTGCCTAGATTTATTATTCTGTACTAAGTCTAATGCCAGTGCTTGAATCTGGAACCAAATCCCAGTCCTGAGCTCCCAGACTAAGATGCCAGAATATGTGCCATTATTGTACTTTCATAGGATATATAATCCATGATTCTTAGGAAGCATGTTGTGAAGTAGGTCAGTAATTACTGGTGTGATATGTTTACAACTGATTAAGGTGACAAGTATGTTAAATATTATTATTATTATGATCGAGTAAAGACAACTGCAAGAGAATGTGGGACTTTGGCTTCCAAGCATCTGCTAAAATTGGATGTGTTTGGATACAGGCACAGCTCCAAAATTACTACCATTGTAACTGTAAAATCTAGCTAGGAATCCAGATTAAGAAGTAAAACACTTATTTTATATGCTGTTATTTATAAACTACGAGCAAGGGTAAAGGATGTGCCTTTGTAAACGTTTGTTAATGTTGTGATTTTAAAAAGATAAATCCAGTTAGTCATTTGTTCCCTTTTTCTTCTTTTCCTTCAGTTTTGATCCATCAATGCTACCATGTTTTTCTCTAACTTCAGCTTTTGTTGGTTTTAAGGGCAAAGTTATTCCTTGCTCATACTTTGGAAACTATATTGCCTACATAATGCAATCTTTCTAGGGATGAGTTTGCAAAATATTTAAGAGTCTACTTAGCTTAAACTACAGTTTATAGAGGTGTCATTGTGGTTGAGCACATGCTTAACACTTCATTATTTCAAAAGGTGTGAGAGATCAAGAGATGCCCTTCAGCACTTATCCAAAATGCTGATTTCAGCCCTTCTTTGGTTTAGAGAGGTCCTGAAGGTTTAAAGGAATGTATTTTCTGGATGTGTTGACCGGAAAAGATTTAATTTTAGTGTCAAGTCATCCTCAGATGCTTCCTATGACACAGGTTTCATTCCAAACACTGAAACAAAGTACCTTGTGAACACTTCCATCTCTTCCATGTCACTGCTTAATTTTTTTTCTGTCTATATGCAGCAATATATTTATTCCTGATCTGTTAATTTATTTGTAGCTATTGTGTTTGTTAAATGCTGCCTTCTTGTCTTCAAGTTTACAGGACACAACTAACCAGACAATTCTTTACCTGTTTCTGTCACACTAATAAAAATATGCCAAGTTATTAAATTTTTAAAATGTTTGACTTATATGTTACCACAGAATTCCCGTTCTTCATTTCTGCTTCCAAATCTCCTCTTATCTAGGATGTCTTCCTGGCATTCTTATTGATGTCTTTATATCTATGGGACCTTGAAATTTAGGGCACTCAGGAAGTTGTCCATGAAGAGTTTTCATTTTGGAGTTAGTTAAACAAAATCTTAAATATGTTGCTGAAGTATGGCCTAGATATCTCTCCCTGGAAATATGGCTATTTAAGAATGGTAGTTCTATGAAAGATGCTCCAACCTAGTATGTTTTAAGGGAAGCAGTGCAAACGCATTTACTAAAATTAAATCAAATAAAACCCCCCTGTACATCTTATTTGCTGTATTTCTTTCATATGTTGCTGCAAAATCTACTTTGATCTGTACAGTTCATCATCAAATCATATGGCACTGTTAAATATTGTCCCTTATGAAAAAAAGCACATATAGAATTTAAATATATAAGTAGCGCAAGTATGTCACTTTTTTTCCTGTATGATAATAGATTACTATAAGGTTTCAGTCATGAAGTTAAACGTCCTGGAGTAGTTAAACAGGAATTTTACCCCAAAGCAAGTATACGAGTTATATGAGTATTAAGAAGCCAGATAATGTGCACAGATAGCAACAGAAACCTGAATGGATTCATGAGCTCTATCAACTCTTTTTTTAAAAAATAAAAAGCTTTGAAGAAGAAGAAGAAGAAGTAAAAGAAGAAGGGGAAAAAATAGTTATTTTAAGGTACAAGGAAATTATTATTCTCATGAAAAATCTCATCCAGCACTTGTAATATCTTTTCTGTTATTAAGTCACATCAATAATATTGTCTGATAATATTTTCCTTAAAGTAAATATAGTACAAATGCTATTAGTGTGATCGTGTTTCGAACAGCAACACAATAAAAGGAAAAGATGCTTTATGACTTGTTTAACTCTCTTAGTAACATTTAAGTGTTGATATATATATTTTGACAAGGTAAAATAATTGCTAAAAATAACATGAGGAAAATATATATGTGAGCATTTTTCTGTCATTTTTAAAAAAATCAATCAGAAATATAAGGACATTTAACATATTCAGGCTTGTTCCTGTTATTTAAAGAAAAATCAATGGGAAATATACTGAGCTTTAGTGATGCTGAAAGAACATGGTATCATCTGGAGGTTGTTTCTAGCCTCACAAATTCACTGACACATTTTCTATGATAGTTTCATCTCAGATATTCCACCAACAGTTTTCTAGGAGAAATGTTTGCAGCAAACATTATTTTTTAGTAAATCCAGTAAAAAATTGGAGACTGAGAATTTTGAACTTAAAACAAATATTAGCATTCAACACCTGATTAGAGTGATTATGTTTAGTTAATCAGCTAACAGAAATAATACTACACCTACGTATTCAGGCCAAACTAGTTTACTCCTTAACCCTATAGATTTGTGCAATGACAAAGTGTTCACACTGTGCAGGTATGTTTTTCATAGAGTGCAGCCCTAAGATACTTCATATTTTGAAATTCCATTTTCTGAAACAATTAAGGGTTCCAAACAATTTATGGTTAATCAATAGGCATCAATACTACTTCCCAAAGCACTTTGGTTTAAGAAAATAAATATATGAGAAATTGTAACCAGTACACAGTTTGGACCAATTTTCAAATCTCCTTAGTGGCCTACAGGATTATGAGATAATATAATCTGGAACTTGAGCAATGAAAAAACCTTTATTTTTTAAAAGTAATTATTTTGGTGGAAGAGTGTGTGCACCCTGTGAGAATTGTGTACCTCACTGACTGGCATATTAAGTATGGTTTTACAGCTCTGTCACACTATTCATGTAGGTCAGTGAGGCAACTGGGTACTATGGAGGCACGCAGTTTTGGTCATCAAAGCATATCTAAACTAATAGTCAAAGACTGAAACTTTCTAGCAGTCCTCCGGTTCTCCTTGAGGGTTCTAGTCATGGTTGGGAGATGTAATTGCTGCTTGTCCTTGTATTTGATGTGATAAACAGCAGAGCAAGTGCACTAAACAACTAGATGGGATGGTGATTAGTTCACAGAGAAAGGAAGAGCAAGTGTCATTAGGGCAATGGAGGAGTCCTGGATTCCTGAGAAAATTATTCTGTAAGCCATGGCAGCAAAGAAAATAAAACACCAGACTGCAATGGTATAATTGCAAAGAAACTAGAAGGGAAAGGACAATGACATCAAGAATCATCAAAATGAGATATAAGTATGCTTCTTCCTATTAGGAAAACTTTTGTTGGGAAAATTCATATCTTATGAAAGTTACTGATAATATTGCCACTGAATTTAAAATGTGGATTTCACAGAATCACAGGACAGCTGAGGTTGGAAGAGACATCTGGGTGTCTTCTGGTCCAACTCCCCTACTCAAGCAGGGCCTAGTACAGCAGGCTGCTCAGGACCAAATCACCCAGATGATTTTGTATACCTCCAAGGATGCGGACTCCACAACCCCTCTGGGCAACCTGTTTCTGCTTGGTGACCTTGAAAGTAAAAAAGTGTTTCCTGAAGTTCAGAGGGAACCTCCTGTGTTTCAGTTTGTGCCTCTGATCCTGTCACTGGGCACCACTGAAAAGATCCTATGTTCTTTACACTTTCCCTTCAGATATTTGTATACATCAATGAGTTTCCCCCTGAAATGAATTTCTCCTCCCAGGCTAAACAGCTGCAGTGCTCTCAGTCTTTCCTCATAGGAGAGATGTTCCAGTCACTTATCCATCTTTGTGACCCTCTGCTGGACTCTTTCCAGTATGTTTGTGTCTCTCTTGTACTGGGGAGCACAAAACTGGACCCATCACTCCCAATGTGGCCTCACCACGGCTGAATAGAGGGGAAAGATCACCTCCCTTGAGCTGCTGGCAATGCTTTACCTAATGCAGCCCAGGATACCATTAACCTTCTTTGCAGCAAGGGTTCACTGCTGGCTAGTGTTCAACTTGGTGTCCACAAGGATTCCCAGGAACTTTTCTGCTAGGGTGTCTTCCAGTTGAGTTGCCCCCAGAATACACTGCAGCATGGGATTGTTCCTCCCCAGGTGCAGGACTTTGCACTTCCCTTTGCTGAACCTGATAATGTACCTGTCAGCCCCTTTGTACAGTCTGTCAAGGTCTCTGTGGATGGCAGCATGACCCTCTGTCATATCAGCCATTCCTTCCAGGTTTGTGTCATCATAAAACTTAGTGAGAATACACTTTCCTCCATCATCCAGATCATGAATTAAACAAGATTGGATTCTTGGGGTACACCATTATTTACTGGCCTCCAACTAGGCTTTTTGCCACTGATCACCAGCCTGTGAGCTTGGCTATTCAGTCATTTTTTAATTCACCATACTGTGTTCTCTCCCAGCCCATACATCCACAGCTTCCCTATGAGGATCTTATGGGAGTCAGTGTTGAAAGCCCTACTGAAACCAAGATACACAATATCCACTGCTCTCCCCTCATCTAACAGGCCAGTAATTTCATTGTAGAAGATTGTCAAGTTGGTCAAGAATGACTATGTCTTTGTGAATATATGCTGATTGCTCCTTATTATCCATGTGCCTGGAAGTAATTCCTGGAAGCAGGTGTTACACAACTTTACCAGGCATCGAGGTGAGGCTGACCAGCCTGTAGTTCTATGGGTTATCCTTCTTGCCCTTTTTGAAGACTTGCTTTCCTCCAGTCCTCAGATGTCTCTCCCAACTGCCATGATCATTCAAAGATTATCAAGAGTGACCTCACAATTACATCTGCCAGCTCCCTCAGCACTCAGGCGTTCATCCCATCAGGGCCTACAGACTTAGGGGTGTCCAAGTTGCTTACATATTCTCTAACTTGATGCTCTTCCATCAAGGGTAAGTCTACATTGCTACAGACTTTCCCCTGATCATTCATGCTTGGGTTTTCTGAAGGTCAATCTTACTAGTAGAGCTTGAGAAGAAGGAAGCATTCAAGACCTATGTCACCCAGTTCAGCACTGGGTCCACATTTTCCACAGTTTTCCTTTTGCTGCTTAGGTACTTACAGAAGCCTTTCCTGTTGCCTTTAGCAACCCTCACAAAATTAAACTTCAGGTGAGCTTTGGCCTTCGTAATCATATCATGGTTGGACAGTGCCTCCTTTTTATGTCTCAGTTTAGCCAGGACCTCTTTGTTGACCATCCATGCAGGCCTTCTGACATTTTTACCTAACTTCCTAATCATTGAAATTAATTTCTCTTGAATTTTGGAGAAGGTTATTCTTGAACATTAACCAGCTTTCTCGGTTTCTTCCCTCCAGAGCCTTATTTCATGAGACTTTTAAGTGGTCAAAGTCTTCTCTTCTGAAGTCCACGGTTGTGAGCTTGATTTTTGCCCTGCTCCCTGCCCTCAGGATCCTGAACTCCACCATTGTCACTGCAGCCGAGGCTGCCTTTGACCTTCACATTCCCAGTAAGTCCTTTATTGTTGGTGAGTATGAGGTCCAGCAGAGCATCTCTTCTTGTTGAGTCCTCTGTCACTTGTCAGGAAGTTGTAAAAGATGCCCTTCAGGAATCTGCTGGATTGCTTAAGCCGTGCTGTGTTATTCCTACCTCAGATATCACAGTGGTTGAATGAAGCCCGTGAGGACCAGAACCTGTGAACCTGAGGCTACTTCTGGCTGTCTGTAGAGGGCCTCATCCACTTATTTTTCCTGGTCAGGCAAGCTGTAGCAGATACCCACTACAATGTCACCCTTACTTGTCTTCTCCTTATTCCTTATCCATAAGGTCTCAGTTGACTCATCATCTATCATCAGCCAGAGCTCCATGAGTTCCAGCTGTTCTCTCCCATAAAGGACAATTCTCCCTCCTCATCTTCCTGATTTGCCTTTCCCATGGAGACTGTATCCCTCCATTGCAACCCTCCAGTCACGCGAACCATCCCACCACAACTCCAGGATACCAACAAGACCGTAGCCCTGCAACCATTCTCTGATTCCTGTTTATTCCCCATGATGTATGCATTACCGAACAGATTCGTATCAGATTCACTACAGAAAAAATAGTATATCACTCTAATGCCTGCTACCATCAGATAGCAGTGCAATGATGAAAAACTAATTTCCAAAGAAAACAGACAAAATTGAAAGTTTTAAAGAATTACGAACTGCATAAAGTGAGACAGAATGGGTAAGCTTATTGTTTATTATACTAGTCTGTGGAAAAGAGAGCTTATGGGACACACGAGACCTAAATACAATTTTCAAAGGAAATATTATCCCCTGTTCATGACAGAGGAAATTATGAGAAAGCTTTCCAGTCCTTTATTATATGGTAGATTAGTCCATCAATGACTTAAGATCAAGATTTCGGCAGTCAGAATGAAAAGAGTTCAAATGATGTGCTATTGGGTTTTACATATCTATCTTAGACTCTGCCTGGTACTAGAAGTTTTCCATGGAAATTATTTATTCCATTTAGGTAAATGCTCAGGGCATCGGCACTGAAATGGTCATAGATAATACAGTAGTTTCGAGGAGTGAGCATAAAAAAGCATAACTGCTTATGGAAATAAATTCTGAGCAGTTAAAAAAAGGATTCTAATTACAAGTCACACAGCAATTGAAGTCAAGCCCCATATAACTACATATATTTTGTGATAGTTTTATATGACAGCAAATGAGTTATCCTTAGTTTGGCTGAATTTTTGGTAAAGATCACTATAAAAATTTAGCGAACATATCATACATAGTTTCTCTCAGGTTTCTCACTCACACTTAATGCATTTTTTATTTTGTATGACCAGGTAGATTTTCACATCCTTTGAGATATCAATGAGAGGAACAGGAGCAGTAGAGGAAAAACCTTGACTTGTGTGCAGTGTATGAGAACTATGCAAATATATCACTACTCTTATGCAGAGAAGAAATTATTTAAAGTCTGTACATTTGTTATTAAAAATTAAATAGTAATGAGATATTATTATTATTAAATATGAAATGTAGGTTCATTTAGAGGTTTTTTAATTCAGTGAAGTTTTGATTCTTTCTTCTCCCAGTTTAAAAGGTCTTGGAGGAAAAGCATGTTTAAACATATACAAATTTATCCACTGGTCTCAGATTAAAATTCTAGCACATCAAATACAATAATCCAGAAAGACAATATCTCTTTATGTTTCAGTGGAAAATATAAGGATTTATGTGATGATGAGTGGTAGTATTCACTGTCAATAACTTGTGAAATGTATTTCTTTAATTTGTAAGCATCTCTTAAGTGTTTGGATGGGATTCAACTAACTGCATGTCAGAATCTATAGCATAGGTGTCTGCATCTCTGTTAATGAATGTGGGTCTATTTATAGTTAATGGAAAGAAACAGACATTTCTAGAATGTGATTCATCTTGTCCCAAAGTAGACATCTACATTTAGTGAAAACTGTCACCCCTGGAAAGCATGTTTCTCTCATTACTGTAGAGGGAGTTCAGGTTTATTAGGTCATATGTAGAAACTCACAATCAGGTGTAGACAGCTAAAGTCAGACGAGAAAATATTTCCTTGTTCATCCTCTGTGCAAATGACCTAAATATCAGGTGTTATCCTGTGACTTACCTTCAGTACCTGCTGTCCGAAACTGTATGACATCCCTTGATGTTAAACGCTGTGCAAATTGAAAACAGGGAGTTCTAGATTATAAAAAGTAATATTCTTGAATACAAGACTACATTTCCTTTCATTGCTTTGCTGTCCTTTTGCATCATGTTGGCCTGGAGAGCTAGCAAGTAAGAAGGCAAGGACCAGACAGATTATGGGATCGTAGTTCAGGAATATATGTGAGTGTTTCATTACCAGAGCTATCCAGGTTTAAAACCTTGCTGTTAGCCTACAGGTTAAAGAAAACATCTGTCTTCATGCAATTTGCAAAACTCTCTCCTTGTTTCCTTTATTTTCATAAAAGCATTCTCATTTCCTTTACTTTATTGCGCCATTCTTGCAAACTAAAACCTCAATTTTCAGATTAATTCAAATACACCGTACCCTTAAAGGGTGTATCACTCCATTCAGGGTTTCAACATAAGTACAAGTACTTGATCTCTAAGACTTTATTTAAATTGTGGGACATGGAAGCATTTCTGTTCTCGTTAGTCCATATGCACACACCTGCCATGTCTCAACTGAATCCTGAGTGTAGAGATAGAAAGGTCCTTTTATTTCCAGTCTCAACTATTCCTGTCTTGTTTTTTTCTGGAAAGGTGGAAGATTATGTGTGTAAGCTAGATGGGAGCCCTGATGCAGCCCAGTTTAGTACCCAACAGAGACATCTGATGGACTAAATTTTTAAGATGCCCCACAACCTCTTCCTTTTAGACTTGGTTTCATTATTAAAAGCTTGAACAGGCTGTAGTGGGAAGAGTCATCTCAACGACCTCCCAGAATAGAATTGAACTGTTTTATTTATTTTGATAAACGATACACAAAAGAAGCCCAGCTCAGATTTGAGGGGAGAAGTATGCATCCCTGAGCTATCACTGCAGGGAGAGCCGGCTAGGCAGAGCTCAGTTGCTCAAATTACATTTAGCCAAGTCTCACACCTAGAGCTCCTCAAGAGGAGTTGTCAGGTAAGAAAAGAAAATACTGACATTGTTTTCAATTGTTTCTTATTTGTTAGTGGTCACTCTAACTCAGTGTGACAAGAGAATGACTGCAAGCAGGTGTGACCAAGTCCTGTCTGACTGAAAAGGAATATGTTTGCACAACTGCATAAGAATGAATGCCATTACCAAGAGCCTACACAATATTTATAAATTAGGGCATTGACCTACGGGAAAAGCTACAGGTCCAGTGCCGAATGGTCCCAGATCTTCTGTATGTTTTGGTTTTAACCCATGTTTAAAAATAAAAGGACAGTATATATTGGAAGCATATCTTATTCCATCTCCCAGAAAAGCCCTAAGGAACTGTGTATGCTTACAAGATTCCATTAGTTATACAGTGACTTTTTCCCACTAAATGCAGAGTACAAGAAGGTACTCTGCTGCCTATATAATTTTTTTTTTTATTAAATGTGATAGTGATTTAGAAGTATGAACATTTAATGGACTGATTCATTAGCTCAGCTAGTAGAGCTCCATTTGTGTATTTGCAACATCAAAACATTTCTGTTTTCCCATTAATTAATGTGTAGACATTTACAGGATATCCACATATAAGTGGCAGCAAACTTCTAAAGCTGTTATATGTCCTAGAATATTTGCGCATTTTGCCTGGTAAGGAATATTGACAAGTGCCAATGGGTGCAGTAAAAGAAATTGACAGTATAAAGCCAGCCTTTCTTCCTCACTGTCTGTGGGGATTAGAGAAACAAAGCATTGAACATAAGAGACGATTTTTTTCTTTCCTGATGTAATAACTCTATGTAAATGATGTTTCAGGTAGCCTAGTGAAATTGGCATCTTAAACAGAAAGGAGGCAATTTAAAATCTAGATGTGAATAAATTCATAGCATCTGGTACAGAACGCTGTGACGAACTGTTTAACTTTCAAATAACTGGTAATTTTATGTAAAGATTTTAAATTAAATGAACACATTTTAAGGCATAGTGTGGCTTTCAGGATTTCCAGGTCCCGCCCCAAAAAACAGCCATTAGAATCCAAGCTTCCAATTAATGGTGAGATGTATGCAGTACAGCGCTGGCTTAACAATTCTGAACAGAAAGATTTGAAACTAGATAACAACCTGTGGGCTGTAAACAGAGTAGGCTTAAGTCTTGCTGATTTTAATGTGGTCTGATCAAGTGGACTATAAATGAAAGACTCTGCTCTAGCTTGCCCACTAATTTGAATTGCGTTCATTTGACTTGTTTCCAATACCAGCATTATTATCTAAACATTTATAGTATCATAAATGAAGAATGAAAAATATCCTAAAAGATGTATGGTGGGTTTTTTCTTAAACTAAATATGTATGAAAAGAATATTCCTGGAGATGAAATGGAGACTTAGGCAGAAAAAAAAATAGGCTGCTCTCTAACACATTTCCCTTATTGTTTATGAAATTTCCCACTAATTGCCTATTCAACCAACCTTTCCCTGACCCCCTTTTTTTTTTTTTACTTTTTTTTTTCCCCCACATGTGTAGGGTTACTGGTCAGATGGATTGTGTTTAATGGGAGCTGAGGGACATGTAAAGTTCAGATAGAAGAAAACTGAAAATTAAAAAAAATGACAACAATCTACTTTAAAAATATTTCAGAGCCCGGGAGGAACTGTTCTGATAGAGTCATCTGAGTGGAGAAAGTTTTAACAGGCTGCAATCATTGTCTAGATTTGTCCGTGTTTACTGCTAGCAATAGTTACTGCACTGTGATCACAAGCTCCTCGGCCATATTGTAGATATTTCCTCAGTAGGGACTTCCTCCTTCTCGGGACAAAAATTATTTTTGCAGGGTGAGATATTACGCACCATAAGACATTTTGTGAAGCCAAGACATGGCTGATTATGTTCTTTTTACTGACATCTGACTTTGCTCTTACATTACCAAACCGTTAATTATAAGGAGAAGGCACCCACCTACAGGAAGCTCTTCAGCTTCTGAGACATCAAGCTAAATTTGAGATGCTGCCATGCCATGCTATATGGCTGTTATTCCAACATGGCCCCAGTTAGTGCTTTCATTGTCAGTTCATTGTCATGAAAATACTGTCTTGCAAAGGAAGACTTCCATGAGAGTTTTCTTGCTGGAGGAGCAGTTCCATTGGGTCTCCTGGGGTCTTGGGAGGCTGAAAATGCAAGGCAAACTGCTGGCTGCAAGGAGGGAACCAGCTTGGCAATAAACCAGGTAAATCACAGGTCCTGACTTGAGACTTTGTCTGTGCTGGACGCAGCTTCCCACATTTTCAAAGCTGGTGGGATGTAGAGGTAAAGGCCTTTGAAGTCCTGCACTAAGATTGCACAGCTAGATGGACAAGGAGACTGCCGTGAGAGACAAGGTCAGAGGGTGCGGATCTGGTCAGAAGAGTACAAATCAGGAACACATACACCTCCAGACAATCTTATTTCCCTATGAAATGCACATGGAGGAATAAAATGAAATAGCATAAGGTAAGATAATATAAAATTAACAATAATCAAACAACTGCCTGCACGGTCCTACTCTTCTCTGCAAAACTGATACTTAAACAAAGCCAGTTAGATACTCAGCATTCTCACCAAGCAGAAAATGTTTGGCATTTTGATGCCTGTGTTGATCTGGACAGGTGCAGCAGGTTATTAAGTAGCATACGTATAACACAGACAATATAAAAATGGAAAAAAAAAAAGTATAAATTTAACTTGGATTTATTCATATGACATATCAGCTTTTTCTGCAACAAAGCCAGCTTTTGATGTATTTTCTCTCCATATAAAAAATAAAGTTATTCAATAACCATTAATTAATTAAAGCAGCCTCTTTTCCTGTGTTTTTATGTTCTTTGAGCTATTAAGTACCTGCTAATTACAATAATCTCCATTTCCTTCCATGTGCTTCCTGGTTAAGGGGTAACACTGAAAAGGCTAGTCTGGAGATAAACCTGTGATATTGGGCTGAGCAGTTCTTGTGTGCTTATTAAGTCATACCTAGCAGTCAAGGTCCTGATCTGGATCCATCTCCTCTAAAAAGACACTGATGTGCCTAAAAAATTATAGAACGTAATTAACTTTCAGACTTCTACTCCATTGTTTTTGGTTTTGTTTCTGTTTTCTTCCAGTTTAATAAAAACTACCCAGTACACTGAGAAATTATTTAGGGAAATTAAGACGTGAGATTGATAAACAGCACAGTCCTCTAAATTTGTAGCTCTGCAGAGTACAAAAACTCATTTTGGGCATTGTTGGGTTTTTTAATTAAAAATGTATTTCTGTTGAAGTTTTTCTATGATGACTATCTGATACTGAAAGTCTCCACTGCATGTGCTCATTGTAGGTTATTAAACACTGACCGCTTTTGAAAATTGGACAGCTCATTGTAATCTGGCTCATAGTGCAATTGCAAAGGAAAAAAACAAATTGCTTGCCAAATCATTTCACCAGAAACATTCTAAAATAGTGGATGTTTTCTCATGTTTTATCTGGAAAACCAATGGTGAACAAACAAACAAAAAAACCCAAACAGACTGAAGTTATTGCCTAACTTAGTCAAAGCAGAAAATCAATTTGGCCATCATCACTACAGTCCCAGGTGAGTTTTTGGCCAGGGTAGTAGTGCTAATATTTTTAAGCCTGCAGCAGGATACAGGCATTACAGGGACAAGACAGCGGCTTTCGCTCCAAGTCAAAACAGCAGCTTTTACACCTAGACCAGGGAAAGTCCAAGGCTGCTCCATTGCCTTGTGACCATGACCACTTCCTGCTGCATCTTGAGCTGTCTTTGGAGACCTTTTGTGCAATCCTAATCCATCCCGACCCTGACCTCATTTAACTTGTGAGAGCTGATGAAGGACTGTACAATTGCCCTATATGGCATAGTTTCAGCTTTAAGGAATTTACATAAATCTTAATGGAAGAAAGAATGCTTGTTGTGTATCTGGTAAACAAGAAATCAAGGATCCTATGTTGGAGATATTTACCTGAATGTCTACCAATTTTCTGCAGTATTTGGAGAATGTCTCAAAACTTGGTATTTCCACTTCACGTTATTCTGACATTTCATTGTTTAATTTTTCTCTGCTTTAAAATGAAAATCAATCCCAAGAAATGGAAATCATAAAAACATAATATTTTTTTTCCAGAGCATTGTGTAGCATTTTGTTATGCACTGCTTACGTTACTCACTGCATTCTTTAATATGCTACATTAGTGACATCTCAAAAAATAACAGTGAAATAAGTAAAGCGGTCTAGTAACTTAAGAATGTTTCCAAAAATGTTTATGGGCCACTAGTTGGTTATACCTAAACCACTTTTTTTTCAAAATAAAGCAGGATTAGCAAAGCAGTTTAGCTAATATCATTAGCTATTTTGTAAATATTTGCTGAATATATTGAATATTTATATTGGCGCCTATCAAAAGCTAACTGTAATAATTTTCAAAACCTTTTCTTTAAACTGATTTGTAAGATAATATAACATGGTGACGTGTTCATATTTTTCAGCTGTCTTGAATGCACACAGTATACCTTATTTATTTCTTGGGATAAAAGTTATCCATAATATCAAAGAAAAAATCTTAAATGTTAAAAAATGTGAATAGTAATGGGATTACATGTGATGTAATTCCAGCCAATAAATGAGAAGAATTTGTAGAGACAAATAATACAAACTTTGTCTGCTTTCTATTCTTGGACTACTATTCCTAAACCAGAACTATTAGAACATTAAATAATGAAGGCAATAAGCTTCTGATGTTATTATCTGATAGAATTTAAAATATTTCCCAAATATAACTTTCCCAAGTATAACTTTTCAGGCATCAAGCAACGAGCAGTAATTCAAGGTGTCTTAGACTTCTCCTACAGATGTTTACTCCTTATTAGGAGTAATTGTGATTATATCCATACCATTTATGTGTACAAATCTCTGCAGGATATCTGTTTTTCTGCTGGCAGAAATGAAAACATTTTTTGACCCATATTGTCTGCAGTTTATAAACTAGTCCTTTATTCCACTACCATGAAAACACCAAAATCTACAACCAGAACAGGAAATTTCGCACACACCTCTCTGTCTAGTGTACAGCAACCATAATGGTTTCGTTATCCTCATACGCTATAAGCAGCGACTGGTCCTTACAGAAAGGGATTGGGTTTGTGGCTTAGCATGTTCCAGTTGACTGTAATTGCTCAATACCTACACATATTTCTTAAGCTTGCAGGCTTACTTTCATAGTAGATCTCCATTCCTCTGCCCCAGCAAGAAGTTAAACCAGGTTCCTTGTAATTGATTCATTTCCTTAGGGCTGAATTATGGTTTTTACATTTTGAAGCAGAGGGGGATGGCTAGAAGCCTTGACTTTCAGCTGTGAAGAAGGAGGTGTTATGACTGGAAAATGTTACTGTAGGAAGTGAACTTCAAAGCACAAAGGAGGAGCAAGTGCCAAGCACCCTTTTGACAGGCACCTTAACCACCACATAAATAGACCTCCCACTTAACTAAACTCACAATAATAATGAATTATACTATAGGAAAACTGTGCCCTCTTCAGCTGTGCAACTGTAGCATCATTGCTTACCCAATACACTCTACATGTATTTACACGCTCAAAGACTTTGCCCTTTGCCTCTATTGGTGGATGGTGGACATATTGCTTGGAATATAACCCAACTGCAGGACACATACCTGCACAAACTGACATGTCACTTTTATGAAAAATTACCTTTAGATTTGCTGGTTTCCCTTAGGAAAAACTGACTGCATACTAAGAAAGCATACATTGACATTTATTTATCCTCTTCAACAAGAAGAGTACAAAATGAGCAAAACTGAACAAAACAGTAGGCATTTCTGCCTTTTTTTTTTTTGTGTATCCTGCTTATTTTCTTTACTACGTCTTCAATTTCCTTTCATGTATTTTATTTAAGAGTTTAATTTGTACTTTAAATCAATGGCATTTCTGTATATGTATATGTAGTCTGTTAGGAGGTTTATGTGGGGTTTTTATAGATACTCTATTTCATGATGTTGAGAAATTATTTCACAACAAATTAATTTTTTATTTTTTTTTTATTTTCCTGGGGTTTTTAAAAATTTTTATGGGAAAACGCAATTCTATTTACAATGTAAGTTACTTTGAAGTATTACTTTTTGTTAGTTTTAGTTTTCACTTCTGAGAAAATAAGTAAAAATCAACTTATTTTCCATTTGAAAAGCAGTTAGAGATTCTGAGAAAGCAGAGAATAATCTACTCTGACATAACATACTATTAGTAAAATTTAGGTAAATAGAGGTATTTGGTAAATACAGGAAAGCAGATCTTCTGTTCTTAACAATTTACCCATAGGAATAGACTTTTAAAAATTATTTTAATTTTTTTTTTTCATAGGAAAAAAATATGGTTTTTTTCTTCATTAACCTCTTAGTTCATTTCAGACCAGACATTCTGAAGGTGAAAATGCTACAAGAGTAGAAGAGAGATTGTTAATAAGTTCTTACATTGCTCAGAAAAGACATACTGATGTGGTTAAAACTGTGCAATTCACACTTCCTAACTGGGACACAGTTATTTATAGGTGAAACAAGACTTTGGGTGAATAAAAATATTTCTTGATAAGGAGAGAAAGAACACATTATTGGTTTGGGACATCTTTATGCAGTTGTAATTACACTCATGCTATGAGATGTACCTATTTTTATTTATTAATTCCTGGGTGGGTTTTTTTGTGAAAAGTTTACCTCACTTAAAAATTATTTGTCACAATTGCTGTAATTATTTTTGTATGCAAATTAAACTTGACTAATATATCTAGCTGAAAAGAGCATCCTCTAAATGAACATTTACATTTTGGGAGTTACCTTCAGAACAAGTCTAGGGCCATTTCACAAGATAAAGGAAGCAAATGCCCCACCATGCCCATGTAAGATACCCTCATGAGAGAATTGAAACCTCCTCCAAATCAGGCATGAAAGGTGTTTGAATGTGCATGCTTTATCTTCATACTTCACAGCAGCCACCTTTTCAGTTTAAGTTTGATTCAGACTTTCAGTTCACGTTATCCATTCTCTACTAGCTAAACAACTATTTTACTGTTTATAAAAAAAGAAAAAGAAAAAAAAGTTACTTCCCTGTACCCAAATCCTCCTCTGCCCTAGTGATTGCAACATTCTTTAAAAATATAAGAATTTGAAGTCCCTGACATAAATTGGGTGTATGTGACTGCTTAGACCAGTAGACTGTAAGTCACTGAAATTTTGCAAGTCCTCAAGAGGTAAAAAAAAAATCTGAGTGTTAATGAAATGTTCTGTTAAACACCGAACACTTTTATCATTTGTAGATCTCCCAATTAAAATGTACTATTTATATTACTTTAATTATGTCCTTGTAGCTTTCTTCTGTGTTTTTCCTGAAGGTGTTGCATTCTCTGTTTCTCACGCTACACTAGTTGTACCTACATTAATGAAGACAGCATGAAAAAGTTCAGGCCTCTGTGACTGCATAACACTCTCTTACTTCTCCATCTATACAAAAGGCTTTTGACACAGTTGAATGTGAATAATTGCTTGTTGAACTGTACCAGAACCAAAACACAATGCATGACATGCTTCATAATCTGCTGCTGCTAAAGGCACAAGGAAGGGAGACATATTGGGCAGTGGGAAGAGTTCTCTGGACAGCTCAAAACTAAGTTTGGAAAAACCACATCCCACATAAGTCAATAACAGTATGTGTTCTACCGCACTTCACACCAGAGTCCTTTGACAGACAAAGTCCAGAGTTAAGTCCACCCCACTGACCTCCTCAGTAAGCGGAAAGAAGCCTTCTGAATCTCAAGGCAGTGGGACTGCCTTGGGTGTTCACCTTGGTACGTGCCAAGTGATTATTTCAAATCATGTGCTACGATTTCTAGAGATGGGAGAGGATAAGCTCTTAAAAGAGAGGTTAAAATGAGGCTATGCTGCTTCTTGATGCTAATGATCAGGAAAAAGTATGTGTGTTCCCCCACGGACACTGAGATGTGATGTTGTCATGCACTGATACATATCTGTCCTGGCCCCAGAAATTGACCAGTATAGCCAGTCACTCTTTATGGATAACCCATGGTTCCCTTATATTCTCCAAATCACCTGATTACTCTTCAGCACAGATCAAGCTCCAAGGTTTCCCAGGAACCATCTGAATAACTGACAATGCTTACAGAAGAGGTTGTCTGCACAACTATCTGTGACCCTGATCACGAGCCTCTGGCTCTAGTCACATCCAGGGAAAACACCCTTCATGACACTTCTGGGAGCTGAAGATCTTCTTTCTGACTTAGTAGAAGGTCATCTCTCATTCAAATCCCACAATAAGTTTTCCAGACTGTCTTTCTACCAAATAAAAACTCATGTATGTTTCCTTAATAAGCTTCTGCTTAAAAACCTTTAATAGCAGGGAGCTCTGCAAGGTCTACCTTCCTCTTTCTGCTGTACTTGGTCATGCCACACTTGTCGGGGAGGAATGCCCCAGTGTGGCTGGGGAAAGATTAATTTCTGGCATGAGGAACAGGCAGCTAGCTGGGACAGAGGAGCTGCACCACATCTGAGTGTTTGAGAGTTGTGTCTAACTGGGCAAGTCACCCAAACAAGTCAAAGTATTCAAATTCACTAGATGACACCAATGACAGTCTTACAATGGAGTGACAGAGTTATGATGTTGGGATACTGATGATCTTATTTCTGAGCCAGTTCTACAACTCTTGCAAATAATGAATAACACAAACATTCAGGCAATGGTGGTGGTTGTGACTCCAGTCTCATCTCATGCTTCCCCTTAACACCTGCTGTTGTTCTTCATCCAGACCCAGAAGATTCAGAAAGATTCATCTTTCCCCAGTTTAAGCTATAAACCTGGAAAAGTTTTGATACGTTGTACATGTACTGACTGAAATCTTATGAGCCCGCTTGCAAAACCGAAATTATAACTTTTGCCAGTTCATCTTATAATCACTGACTTTATTCTCACAAATGAATTCATGATAGTTTTGTAGCTTGTAATGTATTATTTCTGTATACAAGGCCATTTAAGTTACTGTCTGGGTAGTTAGAGGTGCTAGAGTCCGTCGAAAACAATTTATTTAACTGGATGTTATTAGACCTGTTTATTCACGATGAAGGTGAATCAGAGTTGTTGTCCAAACAGATTGACTGCAGATTTGCATTTAGGCATCGTTATAAATATTGATAATGTTTTGTAAAGCTCCTTGGAATTTGTGTCCTCTTGGTAGAAAGACATACTTTTTTTTTCAGAAAGGAAGCAAAACTGGGGAACTGCCATTAGGCTCAGATAAAAACTGATGTGCCTCTTTCATGCCCAAATATTTCAGCTCTAATAAGAGTTCCTGCTGCACATACCGTATCAATTAAAGACCAGGCTTTCGTCCCTTTCCTCAATACTTGTCTATCGTCTCTACTGGTGATACAGCATTATTGCCCCTAAAACCGAAAAACTTATTTCTTTTAAAAAATACAACTTTGTTTAAAGAGGGCTGCAGAAGGATGAAGCATTTGCAGTTTCCTAGTGTTCAGAAGAGACTCAAGATGTGAGCCTGGCCCTAAAGTATTGTTCCTACTCCCTTACCAGGAAAATGGGAACATTAGAGGTAATTACAGAATTCCTGCAGCTCCCACTGACAGTAGGATCATGTTGTATCCCTACTCAGTAAATGTAGACTAAGAAAGTGTCTTGCAGAGCTCCCAGTAAAAAAAGACAAGACAAACTGAAAGCCGGATTAAGCTTTTTTTGCTTTGCCGTAATTGCCATTTTTACTACCGGAAGGATAACACTACTTATAAATATACCATAATTAGTACAACCACAGAAAAGAAATTATGCAGACAAAACACTTGGAAAGGAAAACAAACAGCCTAAGTAAGTTATAAAAGATTATTTTTTTTTCATTTTAAGCATTTACCACTAATGCTTTATAAAAACAGATCATTTGTTTAAAGTATTTCAGAAAATATTAAGAATGTGCCTTTCTCTTCCCTTACATGAATGAAATCAGAGTGTAAAACAAGAATAACTCAGTTAAGGGAACTTCAAAAGATCTTGACTTAAAATGTTTAAAATGATTGTTTAAGTGAGTGGAAAATTAGATACTAGAGCTCCCTGTGATTTTATACCAGAACTTAGGTTCTGAGTGTTGAGTTTTCTTCCCTGATAACTTACATTAGACACCAAAAGATTGTCAACAAACGAACCTTTCTATTCTAACTATTTAATATGTGTACTTATTTTTAAGAAAACATTTTGTTTTTCTTTTAGAGCACTGCAGGCTTCAGAAATGTTATGTGAATTATGTCTTTTCATTTTTTAAATACGTGACTGTTTCCAGAGACTGACTGAAAGCTTCCAGCTCCCTTTTTCATCTGTTGGATCCCAGCAAGTCAGAGTGGTTACCAGAAAGGAGAAAATATTCAAACATTATTTTAAATTCTTCACTGAAGAGGGTTTTTTTCTGAACCTTACCTATAGCTTACTGAACTAAAAGAAAGTTAGCTTCTGAGCTTCACTGTGAGCTTCACTGAGCTTTCATTCCTCTACTTTCTTTTGAGTTTTCTTGCCATGGTTCCTTCCCAATGAAATATACATATTAATTCCAATAAGAGAAGAAAAAGAGAAGGCCCCTTTCATTTGAATGTTTTCGTATAATTAAGGCACTACTGCCAAAGATAAATTATTTGCTCTTGCATCCAGTCAGTCAATCCTGGCTTTGGGATCCTTTTCCTCGTGGTAAGAATCTTTACATCCAAGGCATCTCATTTGTTAGGGAAGTAACTCCCTAGTCTTTCCCCTGGCGGTGCAAAAAAACCCACCAACTCCTTTCTCAACACCACCCAATATCACTCATTAGTCAAGGGATTTTCTGCACATCCTAGCTCTCTGGAAGAGAAAGTTGACAGGGAACTTTATGGGCCCAGCCCCTCTTTTCCACTTGGCAGTCTGCATAGTGAGAAATTGAGGGTATTTCTATGTTACCTGAAAACATGGTCTCCTCTTCCCTATGAGATTTTCTGCTGTGGTGTCTCCAGAACAAGTGTTTTTCAGATAATGGGAGGGTCCCCCAGGCCTAGTCTTTACCTGCTATTGCAGGAGACAGATCTTCAGAAGGCCCCATATCATTTGACCTCTGAACTTGTCTCAGGCTTCTGGTGACATTCAGAACATCTTGAGCTGCGCAAGTGTGCTGAGTGGGCACCCTTATTCAACCAAAGCAATGTACATAACATCTAGCATTTCTAGGTCTCAAGACTATCACCTTCATGCTTGTCTGGAGCAATGGAAGTAGATGGTTGTGTGTTTTCTTCTTCCATGTTCCTAACCACATAGGTGCATGTCACATTCAGTTCAAAATTGCAGTGGATGTGTGGCAGCCTCTCAGACCTGTTGCAGATGCTCAATTGCATCTGACCTGATAGTTCTAGAAAAATCTGTCATTTGTGGGGAAAAAAAAAAAAAGGGACGGGAAGGGAAGGTGCGGGAAGGTGCGGGAAGGTGCGGGAAGGTGCGGGAAGGGAAGGTGCAGGAAGGGAAGGTGCGGGAAGGTGCGGGAAGGTGTGGGAAGGGAAGGTGCAGGAAGGGAAGGTGCGGGAAGGTACGGGAAGGTGCGGGAAGGTGCGGGAAGG
>WHYT01014055.1:28998-79055 GCA_009806455.1 Tetrax tetrax
TTTTTTTTTTTTTTTTTCTGCAGCACTTCTTGAACAGCTTAAATAGGAAACTTGATCTTCTCTGGGTACTTTGCCATTGTCCGCTTCACAGCAAATTTCCTCTGAAGCTCTAACTTGGGTTTATTTGCTGGAGTTTCATTTCCCTGTAAAACCTGCCCTGCAACTTGGAGAGGAAATTAAGGTACTGGTCTTTCCACTTTTCCTCTTCATCACTTTCCCTTGTGGTAAGAAACACTGATTAAAAAGAAAAAGTTTATTTAGCCAAAGTGAAAATCAATAGCATCAGTCAGGTATCTGTTAAAAAATAAATAAATTATACCTCTCTTTGGCTTCTATCAGCTACCTTTGCTTTGCAGGATCTGCAAGCAAGACTTAGTAACAACTCTCTCTGGCCTACCTGCCCTAGCCCTAATAACTTTCTGCTAATAAATTAAGCCTGGGTTTTATTTATTTACTCTAGAAGTTCTGCTAACTGAATTGGTTTTGCAGTATAAGACAGCACTTGTTCATACCTAAGTAGTGCTTTGTGCCTGACAACGGGTTAATGGGCCAAAAGAACTCATTTTGAGTGCGTTGGCTGTTTCGGTCCAGCAAACTGGTTCCAGAATCTCACACATCCCACATTCCCTTTGCACATCTGGACTCTGCACGGACAAAGTTTTCTTTCATATAAACTGTTTATTGTTCTGTGAGATTGATGCTGTTAATATTGGCTTTCAGAATGACAGATTAGCATCACCAGTTAATCAGGGCTATTAGCAGATAAATATCTGTAATTTAATCACTACAGTAATTTCTTTTCCAATAATAAGATTTACAAATGCAAGTGATTAAGTAATTAGCTTACATCTCCATAGATTACAATTCCTCTGAGCTTTCTTCTTTCACTTTTTTCCAAAAGATTTCAGTATTTAATTAAAGTAGCTACTCCCTCCTTTACATCGTCTTTATACGCACATGTGAGAAGTGGAAGTTTTTTCAAACCAAACTGCACCTTTTGTACATAAACCCACAAGGAACCCCTACTTCCAAACTTCTTCCATCTCTCTCCAAGGGTTAATACCCACCCTGCAGTGCTTAGCGGCTGTAATCGTTCCCAGTACCTTTCCCAGACCATGCAGCAAGCGGGGTGCACAAGGGGAAAGAATAATTTACAGGAAGGGGGGAAAAATTGCCAATGGAAAAATTGTGTGCACTTGATAAAATAAAAGCCTGACTTGCTAAAACAGTCTATCCAAACACTTCTCAAGGATCCCTTTGTTGGTTTTCCACTGACTTGGCCCTAGGGCAAAAGGCAAGTTCTACTCCTTCCAAACTTATATTCTCCTATTTGCAGAGTAATTTGACAGTTACTGTTAATTTCCTAAATGTAACATGAAAGCTGTAGAAGGAAGCCTGAAAAAAAAAGGGTGGGGAGGGGGGAAGAAGAAGGAGAAATTCATAAAGAGCAGCAGAGAATATGGACGAAATTGCTTCCATGTGCGGCACACAGGCAAGGCTTGGGCAGAAATCTGTGGCCTTCCCAGAGTTTGACCTCTTGAGGCAGTGCCAGTTTGCTGGAGAAAAGGCATTGCTCTTTAATGAAGGCCTAATTTTTATTGCCACTCCATCGACTTCAAAGTGCTTCAGGTTGCCAAACATAATTTCACTGGAGGTATTTTCAGGTGCAGAGCAAATACTTCATAAATAATTTCCTCGTTAGATTACAAATTCCATTTAAAAAGAGGAATGGGGGGGGACTAGCTTTTCTAAGGCTTTTTTGAAAGCTGATTAAAAAGTCTTTCAGAGGGGTTCTTTATAGCTTTCATTCAGAAAGAAAATAATTAAACACTTTAAAATTTTTATTTATATTTTTAAATGAACATGCAGCTTGGTGAGATGACCAGCTACAGTGGAGATGTTTTTAATATGTTCTCAGTTTAAACAGATAGTCCAAGAGTCTGGGTGTCTTTTCCTTTTCCTTCTCCTGATCCTCAAACTGCTAGTAAGCCCAGTGACTGCCAGCAACCCAGTGGCAACCTCGTTGGAGCCCCTATTAATTATGTAGATCTGTCACACTTATACATTTTTCATCTGTTTACTCTTCTCCTCAAGTAAAAATGCCTGTAATTAAGATACGCTTCCGTACATTCTCTTTATCACACCCCCCCTGTGAAGCCAGCACCGGGAGCTGCTGAAGCTGACAAACTGCTGCTGTCAGTCAGAGGGAACAGGGATGATTTGAATGGTGTTTATGTTTAATGCACTTTGTGAGCCAAGGTGAGCCCGCCATTAAGGCAGAAAGGAGGCTGGTGGGGAGGAGGTGGAAGTCAGGAGTGGCAAGAGCTCCCATCCCAGCACTGCTGATGAATTACAGAACCAGTGGTCCGTGCTCCCGCCCCACCTCGCCTGTCCCTGCAGTGTCCCTGGCAGAGCCACTGCTGTGACGATGCTAAAGTTTAACACCTTAACATTTGCAAGCCACCGTCAACTCACTGAACAGAAATAGAAATACTGGTTAGTACTTGGGCGCAGAGCAGATCTATTGCTTTTTAATTCTAGTCTACTTTCTCCTGCTAATAGTTCTGCAAATTTAACTGGTTACGGTTTTTCACAATTTCCTCTCATGAAGGTTCAGTTACTCTTGAACAGGAGGAACAAGTGAAAACCATTTATAAGAACAAAGGTAGGGAACTACCAATAGTTTTTCCAGTGTTCAATTCATTTTCCATTTCTTTTTCTGGAGAGTGCTAGTTGGAAGATGAAAGTTAGCATAAATATTGCAGAAAACATTTTCTTCTGTTGTCACCTTGAAAATCAGCTGGATTTAATTTGATTTGATTTGATTATGGACTTTTAAAACTGATATATATCAGTTTATATACTGCAGCTGCATACCTGCAATAAAGCTTGTTAGAGACTTCTTATCTCTAAACTTGCACTGAGCAGGCTCCAGCCCCAAATCCTTGTGTCTGAGCCTTCACTTGACTACACAGCAACCACCTAAAAAAAAAAAAAAACATTCACAGGTCATATCAGAAGTCGTCATTTTATTGCTTCAAAATCAGTGAGGGAGCTAGGAGTTACCTTCTACCCTACCTTCTTACAGATCAGGGACAAGCGTACGCACTTCATTGTTTCACACCTCTGAAAGTGTGGAGCCCATTAGCATCTCACATTTATATTACAAAATGAGACAGCTATGGAGCTGCTAAGGGTCTCTTTTCTGGTGGTTTCTTTGGAGTCTGTGTCTCCCATTCAGGATGAATGTATCAAATAAGTGTACATACTTGACTGCTCTCTGCAGCAAAGAGGCTACAAAAATAAAGCTGAGATTCATGGTTTTTCATGTTCCTTTGACATGTAACAAAGGCTTGGTGTAAGGCACTGAGAAAGTAGTTATAACTCAGAGAGAGTAGCAGCTTTCTATTTTCACCAGTTATTGCTTTAGCTTAAATTAGAGAGATATGTGTGATGGATCTGAAAAGATCTCTGATTCAGACAGCTGGGAAATATTTTTGTTCTTCAGCCTAAACCAGTTTTGAAGGAAAAAACCTAAACAGCCAAGCCCAAAACATTAAAGAAATAACCAAGACAAAACAAAGCTTAAAAATGAAGACACATTTTTCAGTTAGGAGAGATGAGAAATATGTTGCTTTAATTATTCTGAGCATAAGACACACTATTCAAACACACCATTGTCCACACCACTTTTGCCAAGGAGAAGGGACAGCAGAAAGGACAGATGAATGTGAGAATTGGCAGAATATCTCATTGTGCTTTTTCACTGGCTTACTAAGATTGTGGGTTACATCTGTATTAGCATTTCAATTTTGATCTGGAGTCTGTCTTTCAATCAAAAATCTCCAGGGTTTTCCTACTTGCTGTACTTTGATTTGTACCATAGAATGCCTCAGAGTGCCAAAAGAGCATCAGACTAAACCAAGGTACACAGTCCAGGAACATCTCAAATAACATGGTCTAAGTGTTAACAGAAATTCAGTTCACAGGGCTCACTTAGTTCACAGACTTAGTCCAAGTTAGAGCTTTCCAAACTTCATGCAGTGTGAACCTCAGTCCTTCAGCACCGATTGCTTCACTCTGTAGACATGCTCCTTTTCTTCTTTACTATCTGCTGCCTGAGTGATACCAGGTAGCACTATAACACCATACAAGGCAAGACTGAAGTTCCATTAGTTGCTTTTATTCTACCATGTCTTAAATTCAATTGCAAACTTACCTTCGTATATTTCTGAACATTGACAGAATTGAGACGTGGAGCTGTAAGAAGCTCGTGAAGATCAACAATGCCAAGTGCAAAGTCCTGCACATGGGTCACAGCAATCTCAATGGATTGCAAGCAGTCCTGAGGAGAAGGACTCAGGGATGTTGGTGGATGAGACGCTCAACATGAGATGGCGATGTGCACTTGCAGCCCAGAAAGCCAACCGCATGCTGGGCTGCATCAAAAGAAATGTGGCCAGCCGGTTGAGGGAGGTGATACTCCCCCTCTGTTCCACACTCATGAGACTCCACCTGGGGTACTGTGTTCAATTCTGCAGCTCCCACCGTAAGAAGGACATGGACCTGTTGGAGTTCATCTTTCAGAAAAGATGATCAGAAGGCTGGGGCACGTCTCCTGTGAAGACAGGCTGAGAGAGTTGAGTTGATCACCCAGGAGAAGAGAAGGCTTTGGAGAGACCTTATTGCAATCTTCCAGTACCTAAAGAGGGTCTGCAAGAAAACTGAGGGACCTTTAACCAGGGTATGTAGTGATAGGACAAGAGGTAATGGCTTTAAACTGGGAGAGAGTATGTTTAGATTAGACATAAGGAAGAAATTCTTTACCGTGAGAGTGGTGTGGCACTGGAACAGGTTGCAGAGAGAAGCTGTGGATGCTCCCTCCTTGGAAGTGTTCAAGACCAGGCTGGATGGGACTTTGAGGGACCTGTTCCGGTGGAAGGTGTCCCTGCCCATGGCAGAGGGGTTGGAACTAGACAATCTTTAAGGTCCCTTCCAACTTAAACCATTCTATGATTCTATGATATTTTTACAGCCTAATTTTTTTTTTTTTTTTTGCAAGCTGTTTGCGCTTCTGCACTGTGTCAGACAGAAGAGGATGGCCTAAATTGTTAAGAAATTGTTGAGAATTTTTGTAATACCAAGTAGAAATTTAGGCTTAACAGAGTGAGGAGAAGGTGGGACCCTAGTGGAAGGGAAGCAGCTGGAGAACAAAGCACCATCTGTATTGCTGGTGATTCAAAGCTGGAAGATGAAGCATGGAATCATCATAGAATCATAGAACAGTTTGGGTTGGAAGACACCTGTAAGGGTCACCTAGTCCAACTTCCCTGCAGTAAGCAGGGACGTCTTCCACTAGTAAAGGTTGCTCAAAGCCCCATCCAGCCTGGCCTTGAACATCTCCAGGGAAAGGACATCCACCGTCTTTCTGGGAAATCTGTTCCAGTGCTTCACCACCCTCATTGTAAAAAATGTGTTCCTTACGTCTAGTCTAAATCTACCCTCTTTTAGTTTAAAACCATTGCCCCTTGTCCTGTTACTACAAGCCCTATTAAAATGTCTGTCCCCATCTTTCTTATAAGCCCCCTTTAGGTACTAGAAGGCCACAATAAGGACTCCCCAGTGCCTCCTTTTCTCCAGGCTGAACAACCCCAACTCTCTCAGCCTTTCTTCAAAGGAGAGGTGCTCTAGCTGTCTGATCATTTTTGTAGCCCTCCTCTGCATGTAGTCCAACAGATCCATGTCCTTCTTATGTTGGGGGCTCCAGAACTGGACGCAGTACTCCAGGTGAGGTCTCATCAGAGTGGAGTAGAGGGGCGGAATCAAATCTCGGCAGGGCTGCATCAATCCCTTCATACCGCAGCCTGTATTGACACTGGGGGTTGCCCCAACCCAGGTGCAGGTGCCCTTGGTCTTATTGAACCTCCTGAGGTACACACAGGCCCACTTCTCCAGCTTGTCCAGGTCCCTCTGGATGGCATGCCATCCCACAGGCATGTCAACTGCGTCACACCATCCAGTGCTCCAACCAAACCATCCAACCATCCACCAAACAGCCCATCCATCAAATCCATATCTCTCCAATTTAGAGAGAAGGATATTGTGGGGGACCATGTCAAAGGCCTTACAAAAGTCCAGATAGACAACATCTGTAGCTCTTTCCTTGTCCATTGATGTAGTGACTCGATCACAGAAGGCCACTAGCTTTGTCAGGTAGGACTTGCCCTTGGTGAAGCCATGCTGGCTGTCTTGAATCACTTCCCTGTCCTCCATGTGCCTCAGCATAGCTTCTGGGAGGATCTTTTCCATGATCTTCCCAGGCATAGAGGTGAGGCTGCCAGGTTGGCAGTTCCCAGGATCGTCTTTCTTACCTTTTTTAAAAATGGGTGCAATGTTTGCCTTTTTCCAGTCAGCAGGGACCTCACCTGACTGCCATGACTCTTACAGTGGGAGGGACTTTAGTCCCCTAGTCCTTGTCTTGTGGTCCATCCACTCAAGAGATGTAAGAAGAGTGGCTACCAGTGAAGACTGAGGCAAAAATTTGTTGAGTACCTCAACCTTTCCTCATCTGTTGTTACCAGTTCACCAGTCTTGCTCATCAGGGGGAGTACACTTTCTTTGACCTTTCTTTTCTGGCTGATACACTTGTAGAAGCCCTTCTTATTATTCCTTGCATCCCTTGCCAAGGTCAGCTCCATCCACGGCTTGGTCTTCCTGACCCCATCTCTACATAACTGGGCAACATTCCTATACTTTTCCCAGGATACTTGCCCCTGCTTCTAGTGCCTCTGCATTTCCTTCTTGCCCTTTAGTTTGATCAGCAGGTATCAACTCAGCCATGCTGGTCTCTTGTCTTCCTTGCCTGCTTCCTTATGTTATATGAACAAAGTTGCAATAGAAATTCACTGTAGGGCCCTTTTTTTTTCTGATGAGATAGATGAACATGGTATTTCCATTTATCTTCTCTTTTAAGTCTAACTAATTTAAATTCTAAAGACTAGTGTTTTACATAAAAGAGGTCCCTGCTACAGCCATAAAAATATTGGAATTTTTTGCTACTATTGCACAGTACATTACTCTACTAGCCAAATGTTGCTGTGATACAGCCAGGTTCTGATCATATTATATATAATACAGAACGTCTGCAATTTTTCTTGTTTCCCTGGTAACAACTGTAAATGCACTAACTCCCCGTACTGCTCCACCCCTCCTGCTGCTGATGTCAGGCACAGGAGAGGCACATGTGCAACTCAACTCCATACCTGTCAAATCAGGCGGATGCTGCGTTTGATCATCCATGTTTTGGTCCCACAAAGACCATTCGTTTGGTGATCAGAGGGCAGTGTTAATTTAGTCAGCTATCAGGATATGGCGAGGGGGGGTGAGGTGGGGAAATTCACCCACTTGTGCTTTGGTTTTAATCAACAAAGAGAATGGGGAGGTTAAAAGAGTGATCACGTTGCTAGAACTGAGGCAACGTATTCTTTGCTGAAAAAGCAAGGATTAGAGTAATTTCTGTTAATGTTAATAATTTCCGATAATTGGGTGCTGCTCAATGCCAAAGTGTTCTCAAATTCCATACTCTGTCACATGCATGCCAGCAGGGTTCAGCATGAATAATTTTAGTACAATGAAGAGAGAAGGAATGAATGAGGATTTTCCATGTGTTAGCTGACAGGATCACTTTGAAACAAATGACCAGTCCTTATTAATGCAGCTATTATTTTGATAAACCAACAAGAATGAATGTGGTATTTGTGCAAATGTGAGATGCACCATCATAGGAATTCCACTGTAATTTTACAATTAATTAAGGTACCAGTAGCCATTATTGGAAAAGATTGTGATCTGACCTTAATACCCGCATACTAAGGTGGCACGTTGCCTATTTTCACCTCAGCGTTAATGAAGATGAGCATTTGTATGCAAGTCTGCCTTCCTTAATCATTTTGTTCAGTGTGAGTTTATCTAGATATTGCAGTGTTTGCCTCAGTAATTACAAGTCAGCACACAGCTACAGTGAGTTTCAGTGTGCTAAGGTATATTTTTCATCATCACCCATGGAAGTACATACAGTTCACCAGGATAACATGGAAGCTTATTTGGTGACTATGAATCAGAATAGTAACTTTTGTTTTTTGCAGTGACTATCCATCCTGCCTCTCTTTCTTGTCAATAACAAATGGTACAACTGATTAAAAATTTCTGTTCAAATGTTTTTAAAAGGGAAAAAAATCTTTTCTTACTAAGGGAGTGTATTTTTAAAAAAATAGCTATTTTCTTTTAAAATGATGGATTTTATCTAAAATATCGGGCAATCTAAAGCTGATTTTTTTAATAATTAAAAACTTTTTAGTCAGCTTAGCTTAGTAAAATGAAGTTCAGTTAATAGCAGTTGTTATTAGCAGCAGTAGCAATTTTAAAAGTACTATTATTAATAATTTGCATTAACGCTCAGAATTTTCCATCAGGATCACTGTGCTGGGGCCTAACAAAAATGCTGATAGTTGAAGGAAGTGACCGTCTATACTACTCTGCATAATTTAAGGAAGTCTATGTATGCAATCAGTTGTGGTGGCAATGAGGTCACTGGTGTTCATTTGAGATGTCGACATCTGAGTAACAGATAGAGCACAAGCAGGGAGCAAAATGATGTCAAGGTGAGGTCCTTTTCAAGGTGGTATACTCATTCCCTCAGGAGACTAGGTGACCCTACAGGAGCTGCAGATAAAGCTCCTTAAATATAAGGACTTGATTGTCCACACATGATGGTCTAGCATCATTTGAGATGCCACAGGGTCCTGGGTAATCCATACAGGTGTCTTGGACATATTGTAGAACCTATGAGGCACCTTGTCTTTCTGAACTGACAGCTGGAGGCCTGTTGAAATGCCATGAGATATTACAAAAAGCACCAGACACTTGAGTGTACTGGAATAAATTGAACTCTGTTTATTTCTAGCTGGTCTGAATAGCCCTTAAGATAGAGTAAATCTTCATTGACTCCAGTGGAAGCATAAACACCTAACTCACATGTAGATGTCTATGCAGTGGAAATCTAAATTTAGGCTGCTGAATCTAAAGCTCGAATTCCATTCTTGGTATGAGATTTGGCTGCCTGGCAAGTGACAAGTGGATAAAATGCCCAGAGATGTCCCTGAGGTCTCACAAGATCATGTGTCTACTTGTGAGCATCAATGTCCTTAATACCCCCTTAATACCCCATCTCGAATGGCATGTATGTCTCTGTTTAGGTAACAGAAGAACTGAAACATTGAACCACTTCTTGTTGGTTTTCTGACTCACATGTTCTTCAAGTTTCCTCATAATTTGGATACAGTACTAAATAAAGAATGCAGAAGTCCCAATATGGAATCTAATACAACCTGGAGGTAATGTGCACAAAAAGATCCGATGCTCATAATTCAATTTTTAAGATATGCCAAAATGGCATAGAAATATGCACCAGCCAATTACAACTACTAGTTTCATAAAAAGAAAACACTTATCAGGTCTCTTCAACTGTGGACATTCACTAAAGACAAATCTATTTTTCCAACACATGTAAACTTTCCAAAATTGGTCCACACGCCTCTGGCTGGGATAAGAATTTAATGTATGGTCCAATTATTTTCATTACTGAATTCTTCAAATATTTTTTTTTTTTTCTTTTTTTTTCTTTTTTTTTTTTCCCCGCAGCCAACTGGGATTCAGAAGTTGCTGTACTGCTATCCAACTTCTAATATTAAAAATTCTGTCTCATAAAAAGTGGATCTAACAGGAATCAAAGACTTGCATTCCACTGCGATTTGGATGGTAAAAAATGTAAAACTGCAGATCTACACACCTTAATATTCTCAATAAGGCTTTCCATCTTGCATCTTTTTTATCCTTTAACTGGATGTGACTGGCAATTGAGTTCACATTAAAAAGTAATAAACTTGCACTGGACACAGAATAGGTATTTTTATAGGTATCTTTATGTAATTGAGGACAAATGACATCCTGATTAAGTTATAATTCATGTAGACATACTTCAGCAGCATTATTTTTTTTTCCAGTTAGCTACGTTAATGGTTTAACATTTACTGTCTTCCACCTCATTCATTTGCCTTTGCTTCCACTAAGAGTTTGAGGAAGCCGAAATCCTGTAGCAGTCTCTTCAGCAGTAGAGTTGCTTAACAAATGCTGTTTATTGATCTCATGACATGCACTGTCCTCAGGATCCAATTTATTTGAACAAATTCCTTTTTTATTGCAGCTTCTCTTAAAACTCTAAAGCATAATTATATCTTTTACATCTTTGATTTATGACAATGGCAAGTATATATTTATTGCTCTGTACATCTGTAGAATAAATCAAAATTTTTCACATCTAACACATGTAAAAAGAATTTAATCAAATAGATACCATCTATCACTCATCCAAAAGCATAAAGTTTAGACTCTTCCCACTATCCTACATGTCCATCGTCCATTTCCCAAACTGCCTACAAAACTAGAGAGGAACTTTGAAACATGTTCGCATGATTAAAATATCAGTCGTGGTGCACTAAGAAAAGAAAGTTAATTCCTGAGGCAATTAAACTGGCTGGTTTTTTGTGGGCTATGGCACAGAATCCTGGCTTGAGCATTTGCACTGTTTCTGGTTATTGGAATTCTTGCCAAAAAGTATCATAAACAATTTAGAGATTAAAACTTACCTGCACAAAGTAGCACAGAAATGTTGTTTCTTAAGTTTTTGTTTTATGCATTTAGTCGAGAAAGTTTTGCTTATAGGTTTTGATGTAAATCTGAGCAGCATTAATGAAAAATGAGTGACCAATGGGAGTTCAAAAGGAATGAGCTTCATTTTGTTCCTTGTGATTTCAAGGTATGAGTTTCCAAGCAAGCAGTACAAGAAGCAAGTCATAGAATCATAGAATCATAGAATGGCTAGAGTTGGAAGAGACCTTCAAAGGTCATCTAGTCCAAACCCCCTGCAAGAAGCAGGGACATCCCTGACTAGATCAGGTTGCTCAGAGCCTCATCCAGCCTGGCCTTGAACGTTTCCAGGGATGGGGCATCCACCACCTCTCTGGGCAACCTGTTCCAGTGCTCTACAACTCTCATCGTAAAAATTTTTTTTTCTAATATCTAATCTAAACCTACCTCCTTCTAATTTAAACCCATTACCCCTTGTCCTATCACAACAGGCCCTACTGAACAGTCTCTCCCCATCTTTCCCGTAGGCCCCCTTGAGGTATTGGAAGACCGCTATCAGGTCTCCCCAGAGCCTCCTCTTCTCCAGGCTGAACAGCCCCAACTCTCTCAGCCTGTCCTCATAGGAGAGGTGCTCCAGCCCTCTGATCATCTTTGTGGCCCTCCTCTGGACTGTCTCCAACTGGTCCATGTCTTTCTTATGTTGGGGGCTCCAGAACTGGACACAGTACTCCAGGTGGGGTCTCACCAGGGCAGAGTAGAGGGGCACAATCACCTCCCTCGACCTGCTGGCCATGCTCCTCTTGATGCAGTCCAGGATGCGGTTGGCCTTCTGAGCCGCAAGGGCGCATTGCCGGCTCATGTTGAGCCTCTCGTCCACCAGCACTCCCAAGTCTTTCTCCTCAGGGCTGCTCTCAATCCACTCTCCACCCAGCCTGTATTTGTGCCTGGGATTGCCATGACCCAGGTGCAGGACCTTGCACTTGGCCTGATTGAACTTCATGAGGTTGGCATGGGCCCACCTCTCCAGCCTCTCCAGGTCCCTCTGGATGGCATCCCTCCCTTCCAGTGTGTCGACAGCACCACACAGCTTGGTGTCATCTGCGAACTTGCTGAGAGTACACTCTATCCCACTGTCCATATTGCTGACAAAGACATTGAACAGGGCCGGGCCCAACACGGACCCCTGAGGGACGCCACTGGTGACCGGTCTCCACTTGGACATTGAGCTGTTGACCACCACTCTCTGAGTGCGGCCATCCAGCCAACTCCTTATCCACCGAGTGGTCCATCCCTCCAACCC
Organism: Tetrax tetrax; assembly: GCA_009806455.1. Classification (NCBI taxonomy): domain Eukaryota; kingdom Metazoa; phylum Chordata; class Aves; order Otidiformes; family Otididae; genus Tetrax; species Tetrax tetrax. Next base: position 41,003 of record WHYT01014055.1, read on the forward strand.
ATACCTCTCTAGCTTAGAGAGAAGGATGTCGTGCGGGACAGTGTCAAATGCCTTGCACAAGTCCAGGTAGATGATGTCCGTTGCCCGTCCCTTGTCCACCGATGCTGTTACCCCGTCGTAGGCCACCAAATTGGTCAGGCACGATCTGCCCTTGGTGAAGCCATGTTGGCTGTCACCAACCACCTCCTTGCTCTCCATGTGCCTTAGCATGGTTTCCAGGAGAATCTGCTCCATCACCTTGCCAGGCACAGAGGTGAGACTGACCGGCCTGTAGTTGCCCGGGTCTTCCTTACTCCCCTTTTTAAAAATGGGGGTTATGTTCTCTCTCTTCCAGTCATCGGGGACCTCACCTGACCGCCACAATTTCTCAAATAAGATGGCCAGTGGCTTGGCAACTTCTTCAGGCGTTATACCTAGAAGGAAGCGGCTGCATCTTCTTTGCCAAGCTGAGATGGGAAAAGGCTCTTATCCATTGCTGTTACTTAAAAGCCTAAAAGGACTGATATAATTTCTAACATGCTTTTTAGTTGTAAACCTGAGTGAAAATGGCAAATATACTTCTTGGTAACAATTATTAGAATAATCTTCAAAAGCTTTTCTTTAAGTTCTTTTCAGTAAAAACCTCAGGTTATAACAGAAACTCATTTTTTCCAGTTGTATAGTGATTCTGACTCATACTTTTCCTAAAATCAATTTCTTTTTGTTTAAATAATACTCTAAACTTCATTTAATACCTAATAACATTGCAGTAGTACTTAATACTCAGTTTGAAGACAAGCTTAGTATAATTTTTTGCTGCGTTGTGAATTTTCTAACACAGAAGGCCTACCCTTTCCTACATCCAACCCAAAGTTTCCACTTGCTCTCCAGTGATGATATTAAACTCCGGGGAATTATTTCTCCCTCAGTTAAACTGTCTCACTTCTTCATCAAGAGTTCTTCATTTATACTACCTTTTAATATCACAGAGGTCTATGATTTGTATTCTTGCCTCCCTCTCCCCTCTCCTAAAAAAAAAAAAAAAGAAAAAGAAAAAGGATTTGTTTATTGAGAAAAAGTAAAATGCCAAAATAGCACATCAGTATCTTTCCAGACTGGTCATAAAGCCAGTTTTGTTTGTTTCACTAATCAAAGAAAGACATATTATGCAGAATAAATAAACAATAAAATAAGAGAAATGGAATTCAGAGGAACATTTGAAAATTCCAAAGTCAAAAATACTTTTGTGCAATGGCAGATTTTCTGCAAAATTCCATTAAGGACAGTATAGGACAGCAGTAGTAGAGTAAAACTTTTCTAATGATGCAGAGGCTTTCTTGCAACATCTGTTTGCCTTTCTAGGTAAATGTGCTCCAGATGACTATATATATACACACTCATCCATGTTGAATAGATGTTTTCCCAAGAGACTAATATTTTGACAGGTAGCTAAGTAACATGAGGATACCACTGCAGTGAATTGACTTGTCCAGTCATTTACTCACAATTTACACTTAGCGACTTTGTAAAGATCAGATGAAGGTTGTTGCACTTAGGCTCATTTCCAGGACCAACTTCTTATCTCTCTCTTGCAGGTCTCAGAGACAATTTTGGTTTTATTTACAAATTGACCTGTATTGTTAAGGCAAAGAGATTGCTCTGTGTTTTTAATTACTGCAACGTATCCTATGCAAGACTTGTTCTTGTTCTCCTGTGAGCCTCTGAATTCCTTCTCCTCCCTCATGAATCAGCCCACCTGGCTACCTCAGGTAAGGGCAAAGAATAGACATGAACAATGTTGGAGCTATGATGTTCTAGATGTGAACAACTGTACATTGCATCCAAAATCAAGGTAGATGTATAACGTTGCATGGTGCCTGGTCGGAGAACTTATGTCTCCTATGTTACTTTGACTGATGGCTCAGAGAGTTTTGATTGGAGGTTCGTTTGTCCTTTTCCAGAGCCTACAGCAACTCCAGCCCTGATGATTCAATCCTTCTGTGCCAAAAGCCCTAGTAAAAGATACTAATAGGTAATACTTAATGGTCTTTGATGGTAAGAATTTTTTTTTCTCTTTCTAGATGCATTGTAAGAAAGGCTTTGTGGATTTTTTTCTTGTTCCAGTCATTTCTGAAACATGATGTGACTGATTTTCTGTTAATCATCTCCATACTATCTTCTCTCACAGCACCCCTCTACTAAATTCAATAAAATATGACTTTAATCATTTCCTTTTGTCTCACCTCAAAGTAAACCACACTCCAGAAATAATGACACACTTAGGTCGTTTGCTAAGTTCTTACCTTCGAATGACTACAAATCTTTACCAACAAAACTAAAATTACTGTGCAGAATCTGATAGGCCAAGGTTTGCTCTCTGAGACAGGAAAATTATCTGAGTCTGAGGGAAAAAAAAAAAAGAAAAAAAAAGAATAAAAAGAAAGAATAAAACTTTATGGGACAAAGACCAATATTATATAAGAGGAAGCTTAGCTTGGAATAAAAATATGTATGTCCTGCCTAGCTTTTGAGGTTGAACAAAGGTAACTGCAGGAATCCTCCCTTCTCAAAGCTGGAGATTCCAGAAAGGTGGTTAATGCCACTAGTAGGGGAATATGTTCTTTTGTCTGGAAAGTAATAAAAGTTAGTTTGCCAGTACCCTGAAAGCTGCCACGAAACAAAAAGGGAGCAGATCTTAAATGGAGTTCTTCCTCCATCATGAGGCTAGACACAGGATTCATGGATACAAGTCTCGCTGAGATCTGGCCTAGTTTATTTTTCCTCCTATAAACAATCCTACACTTGCATTTTATCTCTCCCCTTTTTAGTAGCAAATATCAGATGTGGTTTTTTTCCAATATACTTTAAAAAATTTTGGTTTGAAAATATGTATATTATGAAAATAACACCACAGTGATTTATTTACAACTAACAGTGATTAATTCTATTCTAACCTTTTTTTTTAGAATGGGTCTAGTAGTTAAACAAAAGTTACCTTTCTCATTAATATCCTTCTTTGTCCTGAAGGATTCTCAACAGTCATCTTTAGGTGTACTGGTAAGACTTTGGGCTGCATGGAAGTCTAAAATTATCAGAACTGTTGAAGCATGCTGGCACAATTCGATAATAAAAAAAAAAAAATTACATAGATATTTATTATTTTAAATTAGAAGTTGCAGGGAAGAGTTTCCTGTCACTAAGCTGATGTTTTCTCTTAAGGAAAGAACTATTAATGTATCTGGAGATTAGCAGTTCCAGAGGACTCAGGCCTAGTTCAATATTATATTTTGCTACCTGAGCATCTATTAACTTCATCAGTAGAAAATGTGAGCTATGCACTGTTCACTATCAGATCATTTTAAAGGGTGTTGTGCTACCTTATTGAAAGTTAGTTTATGACAATACTATTTCTCAGGGGTTTATATCTCTCCAGTTTAATTAAAGAAGGCAAAATTGGTGCCATGGATTACAATGAACTTGGAGGTGCTCTGGAGGAAAACCTTTTCTCCTAAGAGGACAAAGGTCAGATTCAGAACTTACTTACCTACTTTGATCATCTAATACAGACATCACGCTACCTTGAACCTGGGTTCCTAGCACCACCAAGGAACCTGGATCATCTAACTCAAGCAAATGCCACAGATAGTCAGCTCTGTGGTTCCACACAGTGAGCATAAGCCTATTTTCAACAAGCCAGCAGATGACCACCACCATGTTTCAGCTCCTACTTCCCTCCAGAGTGCAAGTGCTCCTGCCACCTCAGGGTCCAGGGGGACAGTCTCTGTCCAGAGACCAGGCATCTTACTAGTTTGGAAACAATGAGCACTACTGAAAATCAACCTGAAATTTCAGCCACAGTGTAGAAAGCAGGAAACGTGATTTTAATTTCAACCTTGGCCTGGGGGTGCTCCAAATTCCTGTTTCTCTCTTCCCTGGAGAGTGCCTTAATTAAAGAGTTATAGAGCAACTAGCCTGTCTCACATCCTTCCCTCTGACACTTCTCCAGTATATAGCATGCAAAGAAAAAGCTGTGTGGTCAAGAGCAGATGAAGAGAAAAGGTTTACCTTTTAGTGGCTGGGACACTCTTTCAGAAGTAAGTCTGATCCAAACACCTTGGATTAACTGTTTTTATCTCATTGCTGGATAAAGCAAAATTCATAGCTATTCCAGGGAGTAGGGTCTCATTCTGCCCATTTGATTTCCCTCCCCTCTCTACTACAGAGTCAGCCTTGCTTTTACTCACACTCCTCATTTTGTGATTTCTCCCTTCCTCTAAAAAATTGTGTACCTTCAGCAGGAGAAAAAGAGCCCATGTCTCCCAAATTCTTGCTGAGTGTTTGAAATGTTGAGAGAGTGAATAAAAGACAGGCAACCCCTCCTTTTGTGGGGTTTTTGAAAGAAATTATCCCTTCTCTTAGGCTTTTTACTGGGTTGTCGTAGTTTAGCCCCGATCCAGACCAGACTATGCAGTCTCTCTCTCACTCCCCCCACCCTCCGAGAGAATAGGGAGACATAGTTTAAGAAAAAATGACTCGAGGTTTGAGATAAGGACAGGGAGAAATCCTTACCGTCACGGGCAAAACCAGACTCAACTTGGGGAATACTATTCAGTTATTACTACAACTAGCAGGATAATGAGACAGAGAAACAAGATAACCTCCTCCACCCCTCCCACTTCCCGAGCTTAACATTATCTACCTTCCCCCCCGAGTGGCACAGGGGGAAAGAGGGAATGGGGGTTGTGGTCAGTCCATCACGCGTTGTTTCACGCCGCTGCTTCACAGCTGGGCGAAGAACTCCTCACATTCCTCCCCGGCTCCAGTGTGGGGTCCCACCCATACGCCACAGTCCTTCATTAAACTGCTCTGGCGTGGGTCATCTCTTCCACGGAGTGCAGTCTCTCCAGAACGGCTGTCCCAGCGGGCCCTCCACGGGCCACAGCCTCCTTCAGGCATCCACCTCCCCCGGCGCGGGGTCCTTCACGGGCTCCAAGCTCCAAGTGGATCTCTGCTCCTCCGTGGACCTCCATGGGCTGCAGGGGGATAACCTGCTCCACCATGGTCGTCACCACAGGCTGCAGGGGAATCTTGGCCAGGAGCCACATTACTCCTCCCCCTCCTTCACTGACCTTGGTGTCTGCAGCTGTTTCTCTCACAAGAAAAGTTCATTCTTCACAACAGGCTGGCAGAAGCCTCTCAGGATCTCTTCACATTTATTCATCCCATCTCACCTCCTCTCCACCTCTTACAGCCGGACCGGGCTGAGTTGGGCCCAGTCGGCCGCCTGGCGAGAGGCCAGAGGGTGAGGCCTGCAAGGCCCCGGAGGCCTGCGCCTCCCCCTCTGGGCCTCTGCCCTTGCTCAGCTGCTTCACATCTTCTCTTCTCTTTTTTTTTCTGTTTTCCCCTTCTTAAATATGTTATCGCAGAGGCGCTACCACGGGACATTCTGCTCCCAATCAGCTCGGCCTTGGCCAGCAGTGGGTCCGCCCTAGGCCCGGTCGAGTCCACTGAACAAAGGGAAGCGACTTCTAGCAGTTTCCTACAGAAGCTACCACCTTAGGCCCCCCTCACTAAGCAAAACCAAAACATGGGTTCAGTGCTGGCAGTACAGCTTCAGGGTACTTGGAGTACAATGAACACATCAGACCACTCCAGACACTTGGGCAAATATTCAAACTTCTACGCAGTTTTGATAAGTGATAGAGGCTACAGGCAGCAAGATTCCTACTTCTCCAAGACAAAGAACTTTCTGGTAGGTAAGGTGCCCAATATATGGAACTTCAAAGCCTAAAAATAGGTGATCCTTCTGAATTTTGATATCTCAAGAGGAAAATCTAAGCAGAACTAACTTAGGATAAGGTTTTAGATTTCTCTCATATTTCATTTTAAACACTGAAAGACAGTGCTATGTCTCTATCGATCTAAGGCTTTTTCTCTCTGTAGTCATTGTGTTTACTTCTTAGAGTTTGTATGGAATTTAAAGGGCCTGTTCTGCTAGGGAAGGAGAGGAAGGAATTCTTGAGCAATTGTGTTCTGAAACTAACAGATAAATCCATCATACCTTGTGCCAAAAATACAAGAGATGTGAGTGACTATAGGAGGTATATAATTTCCTAGCAAAAGGCAAGAAAAAGTCTGGACTGTTTGTTTTGGTTACCAAAAATTCTCTCAATTATCTCAAGACACTTGAAGAACAACATGAGATGAAAAACTGTCAGGAGATTTTTGGTTTTCTCTTTCTCTCTGGTCACAAACAGCTTTCCCCACTGAACTGCATATTCAGGATGAATCTCATAATTACTGTAGACATGTCCAGGTTTGAGGATTTTACTGTCAATACTGTAACATAATTTGATTTTATTCTAAGTTCCTCTTTTCTTTTCCTCTCAGTAGAATTCAAGGACATTTTTGGAGGATGATCCTTTTTCTTGAGAAGTGGCCAAATTTTTGAATAATAAAATGTGACAATAATTAGAAAGTAGTTTGAATGGATTAATGAACTATGATTCATTGAGTCATGGATTTCAGAGCAGGTGGCTGACTGCAAGCCAACTGTGAGGTCTGTTTTTTCTAGTCATCTGTCTAGGTATGTTGCATTGTCTGGGTCTCTCTTGGAACCAGACGTGACTTTTTTTTTATGTTGCTTTCTGCTTTGTTGCTTCCATCCAAGGTCTGTATTCTCGACTTTTTTTGCTTTTCCCTAAATCCAAAATATCTTTTTTTTTTTTTTTTCCTATTGAAATTGAATTAAATCTGTAACTAAACTGATGAAAAGGAGGTGATCTGGAGTTATTTGGGTGTATTAGGATCTTCTAAACAGAGGACATGAAGCTGAGAAAGCAAATTTGATTTCCATTTGTGTCAACCTGTTACAGGAAGCCACAAGAAGTATTATGTATCCTATATAACATTGAAGAGGAGTGGCTATGAAGCAACACTTGGGGAACATCCATTAATGTCTTTCCTAAGTAAGAACATGTTTCTCAGGGCTTTTCAGACGCACAAGATGGGCATCTGAGTCACTTCTGGTGAAACTGCCTGTCAAACCTGCCAAAACCAACCCATGCAGTGATGCTGATTAGTCTGTGGAACAAGCTTGTGAAGTCATTTCAGTTTAAGGGTCCACTGGCACTTCCAGCATTCTATATTGGTATACTTGGGCTGGATGTGAACCAAGGTTTGAGCCCCAAAACACAGTAAATGTCAGATTACTAGACTAGGAAATGCAGTGAAGATAGGACTAGTGTTTAAAGTCCTACAAAAGGACTGTAGGGCTGCTCTAGAGCAGCCTTTTCTCCATCCCATACATTTTGAAGCCTACAACCCTTATCTACTTGTTGTGATTTAACCCAGTAACAGCTCAGCATCATACAGCTGCTTGCTCACTCCTCGTTCCCAGTGGGATGGGAGTGAGAATCAGGAGAGTAAAAGTGCAAAAACTCGTGGGATGAGATAAAGACATTTTAGCAGGTAAAGCAAAAGCTGCACACACAAGCAAAATAATACACAGAATTCACCATCGCTTTCCATTGGTGAGTGGATTTTTAGCCATTTCCAAAAGCAGAGCTTCATCACACCTAATGCTTACTTGGGAAGACAAAAAAACCATCACTCCGAACATCGTCCCTTTCTCATTCTACCCCTATCTTTTATAGCTGAGCACAGCATATGGCATGGGATATCCCTTTGGGCTGCCAGGGTCAGCTGTCCCAGCTGTGTCCCTTCCCAATTTTTTGTCCATCCCCAGTCCACTTGCTGGGAGGATAGCATAAGTAGAAAAGGCATTGACAATGTGCAAGCACTGCTCAGAAGTAGCTAAAATATCCCTGTTTAATCAACACTGTTTTGTTGACAAATGTGAAACATGGCACCATACAAGATACTGGGAAGAAAATTAACTCTATCCCAGTCAAAACCAGCACAGTACTAATGAGTCCTCAGATAATGCATTGAGGCCTTCCACATCATCCTCTGCCCCATTGAGAGTGTGCGAGTCACCCAGAGCTGAAATTTATTTTGGATAGTGCACAACTTTTGCACAAGGCCCTGAGATGCAGCTCCACTGACTGCTGCAAAAGTGTGCTAGGTTAGTACTTACACCTGAGAGATGCTGCAAGTCATGTTAGAACAACTTACATACTTTGTATATATTGCTCTGCTCCAGAGCAACTTGATATATGCTCCTTATGCATTGTTAGGATATCTCTTCAGTTAGAGTCTGAGTTTTGTACAGTTACGTTCTGAAAGGGAAATGTTGCTAAAACCCAAGGTTTTGTCTGAGTTCATATCCAAATCAGACCACACGACAAGCAATGTCCGATTTCTGCACTGAAACATGAAATGTTTCTTTCCGGCAAGGCACGAAACCAGGCGTGATTCACATGGCTTATGCTTTTGTTTTGAACTTTTGCAGAACTCTGCTCTGTATCTCATTACCAGTCCTCAAGAGACACTCCATCTCTAGCTGTTAAATGTTGATTTTATCAGGAAGTATCTCATATACCATAAAGGAAGGTTTCGTTTTTGGCAAATCAGATATCTCAAGGAAAGTGGATAAATGGTGTCGGAGATGAGCTTTCATAAACGATTCATGTGTGTGCATTTCTCACTGAGAAACAATGAGGAAATAATTTGAAACAACACAAGGGTACATCTCTAAATGTGTTTTGCAAGATTATAAAGACACAAGCATTAACCCACGTTATAGTAGACTGCAATATTGGGTATATTTATTGCCTGGCTCTCGCAATAGTATAGCGTGTTTTCTCTTTTGCTAAGCTAATCAGATGCCACTATGGACTTCACCTCCTAGTGGCCAGGTCTTCTGGGTTTTTATCTTGGAAATGTTTTAGGTTAGACTAACGCTGCTTGAAGTTGTGAATACAAGCTTTCTGAAATCTCACTCTTCAGAAAAATATGATTCTGAATTTTGCAATTGGAACTGCATATAAAATTGTTCTGTTGGAAAGTGCTAGGGAAAGTACAAGCTCATACTGTGTTCCAGCCTGTCAGAATTTTGTCTTACAAAGTAGAAACAAACACTATTTTTTTTTTAATACATACATCCTGCAATCTTAAATGCTTCAAGGTCTACAGATTTGAATTGAATACCGTATTTACTCAGAAAGAATCCAGCATTTTCCTTACATTTTTTTCCTTTCCAGCCCAGAGTTTCCAACAGTAGCTGAACCCGTTACAGCCACCAGCCAGCTGTCTATGCTGGGTAGAGTAAGGTTCTCCAAGCATCTTTTAAATTCCTCCTCCTTATTGTTCCACTATCTCAATTCTCTTTTTCTTGTTATTTTATTGTACAAAGTCAACAACAGCAGGGTAAATTTCTGTTTGCTCTCATGCTCCAGGCTCACTAGACACCATGCAAAAGCTCTGGATGTCATTCATGCACAACATAGTGGGTGAAATACATTAACTTCGGCACAGCATCTCCAGTTCAGAGACAGTTATTCTAAAGAAGTAGGCGTAAAGAGATAGCAAGGTAGGCAAAAGATTAGGTAGATTTATTGTGAATCTAACATTAAAAAAACAATAGGTCCAGACTTTATGTGGATATATACAAATTCTGTACTGGGAGGTGAAAATGAGAACCCTAGCCATTATTATAGTGTTGGATTTATTTGAGCAAATAAGGTAATGCTTGGGCAAGGATGGACTTTGAGCATTCTAGGAATGTAATGCTAGCCAATGCATCACCATTTCTAGAGTGTGTCGTCATGTTTTTCTCCCATACAGTAAATGCCTATCTAATCCAGATATACATGTGTTACACATGCCTCTTTGCCACTAAGCTTTGCAGCATGAATTTATGCAGTGATGAAAGCAGATCGTTCTATGCCTTTTGAGGCAATTCTCTCAAATTCAGTGGGGAAAAGAATTTTTAAGATTTTCCATTTCTTTATTTTGAGACTTCCAGTATAGAATATTTTACGGTCATGCTTTCTCTTGCTCCTTCTTCCTTGGAATATTATCTTTCAATTTATTATATCATAGTGTAACCCCAGCAATATTGGCCCTAAGCTTATGCTGCTCTCATCTGCTGTTGCCTGTCAGCTCTTTGAAAGCTTCACTGACCTTCATTTTAAACACTGCTTCTTGTATCAGCAGCAGTGCATATATTCAAATATAATGATTTCAAACACACTTGATTGAACAGGACAAAGTCATATCTTATCCAAAATGGTTTCTGATTTATTGTTACTGTTTGAAGACTACATTTATCAGCCTGATTGGGTTAGCAGAGCAGCTAATAAACCAATGTGCTTACTCTTGACAGCCTCAGGTAAATATGTATGGGTGAGAACCAAGATTAAAAACCATCTGTGTAGCAGAGGCTGAAACTAGTTCAAAGCAAACATTTAGGAAAAAAAGAATTACAATTATGATAAGGTGCAGCAGGTAGCCTAGCAATTATTTAATAGTTTCTTCCACAGAAGATGCACAGTAATATTTCCTGTCCTGAAGTGATTAAAAAGATGTATACCCTATATCCACTACTAAAACATTTTCTCAAATTCAATCACTGCTTAACAGTTGAAAATAATACTTTTCAACAAGTTAGAGAAAAAGAGAAAGAAAGATAAGAAGAACTACATAATCTATAGCTGGTATTTCAGAGACTGTTGAAAATCATAGCCCCGGCTCTTGGACAAGATGTCAGTAGTACAAATACAGTTCAAAACTATAATGTGATTTAAACTATGCTGGAAATTTTCATACCCACAAATGGATCGGGAATAGGTTTTACATGTTACCCCAGACTTTGCCTATGACTTCAATATCTCTGCTTCTTTTGTGGAAACATAGATGAATTAGTAGCATGGAGCATATAATTAATTTGATCTAACTTTATATGGTAATGTATATACATACATCTGAGCTATCCCTCCATAGGCACTCTGAGTTTCAGCATAAACAGGAGCTTCTGGGATGTGATTCATTAGACTTACGTCTAACTAAACATCTATTGAGTAAGTGCTCCTTACGTGCTTTTACACAAAACTGGCCCAAGTCAGCTTTTGTAATACAGGGTTATGAGAAATTGGACATGGGGTGAGATTTTTGATGGGCACAATATGGGATGATATAGTTTCAAAGATGGTATACAAGGATAGAGTCTTACAGTACATGTTATATTTTAAAATGAACCATTTTGAAATAAGCTTTTGGTTTTCAGTCAATGTTTGGAATCTTTGTTGCTGAAATGCACTTTTTTTGTTTCCCATAGTTTTGATTACAAGTATTCAAAAAGTCTGGGAATGACTGACTATTTATCTTTATTCTTTCTTCCTCAATTCTTTCCTGCTCTTTACACATCATAGCAGTCCCAAATCATGACATTTGCAAAGATGTCATCATGCTTGGGAAATCTGCCTTACAAACATCAAAATAGCACACGTTCACAGTTGAATTAGACTCCTTCTGTATTTAGATATGAACAATCCCTATGAGATATGATCGGACATGGGAATTCTTTCCACTTGGTGGAAACCTAAAACCTATAATCTTCCATATCCAGTAGGATTTCTGTAATTTAGTTAACTGAGGATGAAATATTAAAATTACTTTGGGTACACTGCTAAGTGAAAAAGTGAAAAGGATCAAATTACTCTCAGAGATCAGTCTGATTCTTCACCTTTCACACCACTTAATCGTTAGGTCACTGTCTGACTATTTAGGGACGCACCAGCTTCCCCAGGACAAAAACTGTGGATGGTTGAAGACCTAATTCCCATCAGCAACAACTCCCCCCCACTGAAGTATGGATAAAACTGCAGTAGTTTATCTCCCTCCGTCCAAGTTAAGATGAATTCAAGAATCCTGTCTAAACATCACAAATGCATTCACTGACCTTTATGGTCAGATCTGTGATGAACTGGATGGAGACCAATCTTCGAATGAGTTACAGGTGGAATTGTGTGGTATTTTATTTCATATTTTAATTTAGATTTTTAAATTTTATTTTATTTCCTTTTATTTTATTTTTATTTTGTGGTCATTTGAATCCAAAAGCACAGAAGAGCTACAAAGAACAGCAAACATCTGTATAACTCTGAGATGCATGTGTCACCTGGGACATTGTAGAGTAAGTATGTTCCTGCATGTGGTCTATCTTATTAAACAATTTGCCACCATAAAGAAGATGCATAAAGAAGTTACTTGCCTATCCTGGGCACTTGAGTTTGTGTTTTCTTTCTACCTGGTTAGTGATTTCCTGTATGTAGCAAGGGACATGGGCAAGACGACCTCAGAGGCGCAGGAGCAGCTCGTTCAAGACAAGGCTCTGTGGGAAGAGTGCAGATATCTTTGGAGTTAAAGTCATTCTTTACAGGCAGAAGGATTGTCCACATCAACTCCATTTTTCAGCTTGCTTCTAAGGATGAGTCATCCACTGCCTCTCCATTGCTCTAGTAATGTTTCATTTCTTGTTAGCTCAGGGACTGTAATTCCGAGTCTGGAGTTGATACTGCACCCTCAGCTTTGACTCTGAACACATCTGCAGAGAAGTGGGAGCAGTCTTCACATTAGCAGAGTGCTCTGTCCGGGCTAAAGAGGGGAGAAGGATGTATTCACTGAGAGTCTGCTGCACTCATGTGGTGAGACAGCTGCTGGTACTTAAGATAACTTGAGTATTTGTGCACAGTAATGCACTCTTCCAGGTAGACCTTCCATGGGCCAATTTTGCCAAACAGCTTTTATGTACAATCTTGAGACATTTTACAGAAACAACATCACACAAAATAAAAATCTAGCATGCAGACAGGGCTAACACTTCACTGTGTTTTTTCTCACCTCTCCAAAAAGACCAGGAGTTGGGGAATGACAGCGTAGAAGATGTGAGACCTCTCACTCATGTCCATTTCATGGTTGGTCTTCAGGGCTATTTCATTTCCGCACCAGCTGGAGGAGCCTTCCCTTGGAGTCAGAGATGCATTTCTTAGTTTTACCCTTTTGATTCTATTCACCTTATGACTGTTGTGTATGTCCCCTTGGAGCTACCCAAAGTAGCCATCAAATGGACTTTAGAAATACTAGCACTGTGTTAACTTCCAGTTAGGTCTCTGTTCAATACTCTGGTGACTGCTGGGAAAGGTGCCTTGTTTTTACTGTCTAGGTTACATTTGAACTAGTGACAGGGATGAGTTATCATTCCCCTGAATTATCATATACTCCTTTTCATTTTTAACAGTTACAGTTTTGTCCACCAATTTGACTGGTCGTCTTTTTTTTATTTTCACAGGACAAATACATATTCTAGTGCTGAAAGTTTCCTTCTTTCTTGCTAGCTAAAAAATTCCTGATTTCCTTTTCCCCCTCTAATTCATTTTCCTCAAAAATCTCCACCCCTTTTAGCTGTCTACTCATAGTATTCCCCAAGTTAACATTAATTTACATGGCTTATCCAAATGTACTTCATATTTTAAATAGATTAGGACTCCATTCCTTTGAAGTAGTCATAGTATTTGACAAGAAGCTTTCACTTCTCCCCTCAACCCCCTCCCCAAATGAATGCAATACCCTTGGAAAAGGCTGTATGCTCCAGTGTAGTCTAGGGGGAAGGAGAAAGACATCTGTGTGTATACATAGCAACACTTACAGATTTGCATATGTTTGCATGCACACTTATATATATATAGTCATTCTGAAAAGCCAAACGTGCCAGAGAGCCAAAGCAGCGCACGTCTCCTCCTGTACTGCTGAGCCAACAGTCCTCAGCCCTGACCTAAAGACATCACCTCTGAAGAGGCAAAACATTTGTATCTTATTAAGAAAGCAGATAAGCTACTTTTCTAGAACTGTAAAGTTTGTGCGGCATGAAAGGGTAACTAATTTGTGAGCAGGAAAAGAGTATAACCACATTTCTGTCAAGAGAGAGGGGTAGAAAGGAAAGAGGTACTGCATATTATTAAGCTACTTGATCACATATGTCTTTTCAAAGGAGAGAAGGAGACATTAGAAGCAAACAGAGGAACATTGTCATCTGCAAACATAAATATTTCAGATTTCAGGTACACTGGGAATGTCATTAATGTAAAAACTGACAAGAAGGGGCCCTGGAGTCAGCAATGACCGTGGGAGGCACTTCAAGAGACAGAAGAAGGGGCTCTGACAACAAGCACTGTAATAACAATAAACTCCTTTGAAAGCTACACAGGAGATAGGTAGAGAATCAGGACAAAGGAAGCTGTATCGCTGCTTTTCAGTCTGAGTTTGGAGGGGTGGAGGAGAGGGGAGGAAGAACCCATCTCCTCGCTGTGTTAAGTGGTCTTGTTGCTGGGGGTTAAGTAAGTTAGTGCCCGTGGCATGCCCTCCACCCTATGGCTGAGAAAAGGTGATCAATACATTCAAAGAGACTGTTGCCAGTGAGCTGGAGAGACAAAGTGAGGATATAAAGGGAGCAATTAGTTAGAAATAATTTAAATTTAGGGTGGAGACAGATGATATTACTTGCCAACAGGGTCGACAGATAGATATTAAATAGGAGCTTCAGTAACATGATGTGTTATTTCCCTGTCAGCCAGAATATTGACCTGGAAGGCTGGAAAGGCAACAGAAGAAAGGAGGTGAAAGGGTCAGCAATTGCTGTAGAAAGGATAGGCTAATTCTTTATTGAATGAACATCTAAGTAGGATGGTCAGGGTCTTTTTCTTGATCCCATTTCACATCTAAAGTGCTGGTTTTAATGAACTAAACAACCATTAAACTGCTTCGCAAAATTACAAAAAAAAACCCCTGGAAATTGAAAAACCACAACAGGTTGCATGACAAATTTTGATTCCTTATGTGAATGAAAGCTATTTATATATGACTTTGGGATATGAATGCTCAGTATTGGAAGAACCTCCACATTACTCACCATCAGGGTTAACGAGAACTATTTATTTCATATCTCTGTTATAGAATTACACGGAAATCCCTCTATAGTTGGATATATAATGGAGGTTTTAGAGCTCTATAGAGGTTTTAATCCCTCTATATTGGAGGTTTTAGAGCTGTAATTAAAAAAAAAAAAAAGAACATAATATGAAATGTTTTTGACAACTGTCATTCAGTTTTTCATTATTTATGATGAAATTACCTCACATACTAGTAAATGTGCTTTAGTATATTTTAATGAATTCTTAATGATTCTGAATCACAGTATGACACCCTGCTATTATACCTTTTCTGAGAAACAGAAAGAGACAAATCAAAACACTATGGATGCAAATTAACACATGGTAGGGAGTGAGGACCTCCTGTATTATCATTACCACTTCTTCAAGCAAGAAATTAATCCATTTCCAGGGAGGGGAAAAAAAAAAGCCAAAAAACCCCACAAGCTTGTTGCTCTTTCAAATTGTTCCTGATCCAAAACAGGAGCCCTAAAGAACTTCCCTCATCTAAATTTCCAGACTGGAACCAATCGGTTGACCTTTGGCCCTTTATAACTAAATATCCCAGAAGCTTTGAGTATTAAAGGAAATATATTTAAAAAGTATGTCTTCATTTGTTTTAATGTTTTGAAATTTACCGTGCTAATCAGTAATTTAGAATAATCTTGAAATATTAACTGGCCATTTGTAATCTTTTTATCAACTACAAAGAACACATAAATGGATCCCAGGTTTCCTCCCTGGGGGAGATAAGGGGTTTTTCAACTGATACCTCCATGGCTGGAAAGCCTGGAATCACTCCACAACACGTGGAGACTTCCAGACATTATTACATTTGCTGAATGAAGAATGTTTGTCTTTATTAATGTCCCCTCTGGACAGAAGTTACCCAAATGTAAGCAACTTTGCATCACTCGAAGACTTTAAAATAATGGAAAGATCCAGGATGAAAATATAAACCAGACAGAAAAAAATACAGTGCTATACAGTTGAGCTTGATTCTTGCTGATGTGGTTTATACAGGTATCTGAAGGGCTGAAGTGAAAACTAATTGTAACAGTCTGATGTGATGGGTACCTGGCCTGTCTTCTGTGGACTGATTAATCTCAAATGTGCTTAACCCAAATAAAAACTTTAAAAGGACCCTAGAGCAGAGGAATAACAAAAGCAGCACCTTTGTTTGGTTCTTACATTTGAACAGAAAAAGACACATATCTAATACATAAAAGAATAAGCTGAGACTCAGGCAAGCCTATTTCAGTGAAGAGAACAGCTTTATTTCTCTAAACAATCCATCAAGCAGAGTGGCAAATGTAAGAGAAAGATTTACTCCCTCAATAAGCAGCAAGCAACATGATTTCATTCAGCACTGAGGGAGATTAACACAAGTCTTCCATTCAAATATGATAAAGGCTACCAATAAAAACATGAAAAGTAAGGAGTATATGGTCTGATGCTGTTGTTCTGGCCAGAACGTGCTCTGATTTGGAGTAGTTATCTATTCACGATGCTCTAACTTTGACTGGCAATCTTTGTTTTGATTTATATTGGCATACAAGAACAAGATGGTGACTGCATCTGCTTCTGGAAAATGAGAAGCAAACATTATCTCATTAATGTTACTAAAAGACACAGAATCTAGAAATGGGCACATGCATATATTAAGGTAACACTTATGCCACATGCATATTAGTTGAAATACGGTAATACCCTCTTCACATTAGTGACAAACTGAAAGAAATTTAGGAAAATCTACCAAATATATACAGATGGCCACGGAGGTGCTAACTCTTACAAGGACAGATCAGAAGAATCAAACAAATAAAACTGTTGTGCAGCTATAATCAACAACCACAGCGTATGAAAGGTACAAGCTTCAAAGAAGGAAAAAGTTTTCTTTCTAGAATTGCAAAATGTAGGACAGGGTAATAGGCAAACACCACCCTTGAGGTGAGATCCTCCCTCTACATGCATAGAGTGCTGCTGGAATCTGCCTAGGAAAAGGAAAAGACAGCTTAACTCACAAAACTATTTCTGTGTCTAAATATCAGTGGCATAAGAGTTATCAGGCTGAAAAAAATAAGCAAGAATACACTTTGCATTTTTATGTTATCACACTATTTCTCTGTCCTTCCCACCTATTCTACCAGTAACTCCTAAATCTATTGCTCAGTTTCAACCTGCTTGACAAGGAGTAATATTTTTAAAGATGTTACATATCGACACATATTCTTAAATTAAATGTTCAAATAACAGAGATCCCTTAGAATTATTCTTGCTTGGGGAAAAATTATAGAATGAGTCAGAAAACTGAGTGCACACAGGAGAAAGATATTACAATGTTAAAAGCATAGGACAAAAGCTTGTAATTTGATCAAGGGGCTGTACCTTATCAGATACTAGAGAACATAACCATAAGAAAATAATTAATTTAAAAAACAACAACAAAAAAAAAACCCCAACAACTCCAAACTGAAGAGTCCACTAAGTTTGTGTCCAGATGTAGATATCTACATACAAGGAAGATTTCTAAGCTCCTGTCAATGAAGATAGTCAATGAAGATCTAGTGAATCCCCTCCACAGTCTGGAGAGCTGTGCAGCTGACCTCCATTGTTGTCTTCTTTAGACAGACCTGAGCACATCTTCAGACTACTTTGGCTTTATTGACTAGATCTTCATAGGCTGTAATAGCAGTCATCTTCAGTGGCGTTAGACAAATATATTTAGACAACTGAACTGAGCTCTGAAACCTATCTCAAACTTTATTTGTTCTACTGATAGTAGAACCGCTAGCATTTCTGTGCTCCCTAAACATTTTTCTTCCTGTTTGTTTTTTTTTTTTTTACTGTCATCGTTCTGCCATGATCAGATTACTGTCACAAGAACATCTGTCACTGCCATCTTTGTAGGCTGCCATTTCTACACACATTTCATACATTTCTCTTTACCTGCCACATTTTCTTGTGTGGTCATGTGCACATAATAGCCATAGACATCCTTGAGCATGCACCATGAAACACCATAGCTTTAGAATAAGTGTGAATACGATTGCGTTGAACAAGGTGTTATTTTAACTGAAGGGATTTTTATGCAAAATATATGTGGGGAACTTCATAATCATTATGAGAGCACAAACAGTATATAATATATCTGGGATTTTGTTGCTTTTCAAACACTATTGTTTTGCTGATTCTTTAATGCCTTTAATGTAGTCATACACATCTATTCAAATCAGTATTCTTATGAAAACATATCTGCAATTTTCTTCATATACATTTAAAGATTTTTTTAAGATCGACCTTCACGACAAGGATGTAAAGAAATTTTTTTTTCAACCAGTGCTTTTTGGTATGTTTGTACACATAGTGAGAATATAATTTAAACATCAAGCTGTGACAGAATGCAAAGATTGTTTGAAAGAATAACTCCTCATGATCTTTAAATATTTCAAATTTGAGTTCTCTACTTTCAGAATGACAACTGTAGAAGCCACCGAAGCAGTTCCCTGTGTTGAAGTGAGAGAAGCCTTGGAAGCTTGAAAAGAAGAGCAAATAGTACAACAAAGATCAACAAGGACATTTGTGCCACATGCCCATTGGTCATTTGATGTCTTGTAGGAAGTCTTGAAGTGTGAAAATAAAGAGGAGCTCTTCAGGACATAAGTGATCGATATGAATAATCAACCACATTGATCAGTTTAACCCATTGGTCTAAAGAAAGAGGAAGATTAACCTGGAGTTCAGTGAACTCCAAGGGTGATATTAACTGGTACATCTTTTAGGTTCTGCCTGGGATAAAGCAGTAAAGTACCCCCAAAGGTGGCTTTCAAAGATGCAGACCCATAGATATGCAGAGATGAACTGTCAGAAATGTGGTGACCCTTGGGATAGAGAGATGAATCCATGCCTGTGCACATACCATGGTTTGAATGTATGGCATGATGGGACAGGGCAATTAAATGAGCCCAAAGGTTGTACTAGGGGAAATTATGTCTCCCGTCTACAGCCTGGCATGATTAATCCTTTTTCCCTATCCACCCTCAATCCTCGCACAATTCACCTAGCCAAGTCCTGTTTATTCAGGCTTTGTGCCAAGATGAGAGGAAGTATTACCGATAGGCAGACTGCAGGCTTCAAGTATTTATAAACAGGGAAAAAAGAAAGAATCTGAAAGATCCTTCAGACTGCTCACATAACTATTAAACTCATGTGGAATGTAGTGTCACCCCTTGAATGCACTGAGAAAAGGAAGCATTCAATGAGGAAAATTTAATAAAAACAAACATATTCTGATAGGATTACAGCATCAAAAGTGCATATGTTCCATATGTTTTTATTTCTCTTTAAAATTAGAAAAAGTATCTTCGCTTGATGTATCCTGTAGGGCACTAAGCCAGAAAACACTATTATACTATTTCTTGCTTCATAAAGAATTTCATTTAAACTATGAACCTTGTGATAGGTAATTATATGCAGGAAGCAGAGCACATATGAATTTTATATTTATGGTCTACACTGAGGTCACAATTTAAATTCTAAAAACTGCCTTCAGAAATACCAGTTAGTGTGTCGTTTTTATTTTAATTGCATTTCCTACCCTCTGGTACAGCATGATCAACTGAAAATCAGAACACATGTTTTATGTAACATATTTAGAATCTAGCAATAAACTATTACCATCCATATAAACATTAAACCCATTTGGTATGCTGCTAATGGAGAAGGGAGGAGGTCATGGGAGGTGCTAGTAGATCCTTTCGCCCAGGAGAAGAAAACAGCATTAAAAAATTTTCACATGCTCCTCATAACAACTGCTCCTAACGAACTGCTCTCCCTCTTTGCCCAGTGCAATCACTGTATCTTTTTACTTCCAACTACAGATATAATTTTTAAAAGATTTGCCAAATCTTTTTTTTTCTTTCTTCTTTTTTTTTTTTAAATTTTTCCCTTTTTTTATGCTAGTGAAACAGAAATATGTCAGTCCCCTTTGTTGCAATAAGTAATGGCATCAGAACTTATTGGGGCTCAGACAGGATCTAGTTCCACATCTCGTCCAGTCAGCAATGTAGAACCCTGGGACTGTGTTGTTTTTCCTCAAGGATCTGTTTTTTACAGCTCATACAGAATGTACTCTCTAGTCTAGGATCTGAATCTGGACCTTAATGCTGCCCTTGTCCTGGCTGGATACGCTACCTATAAAGCTCAAAGTGCCCTTTGCCCACTGACTTTTGCATGTGAGCTGTGGCTGTTCTCCAGAAGAATTGCAGTGATTACTTTTACCCCAGAAGGCTGTATGGTTACAGCACCCTCATGGCAAGGAAATGTGTTCTGTCCACCACCATAATGAGTTTTGGCCAGAAACACCACCTTCTGCTCTCTATGTGCAGGTATGAACCATCTATTCTACAAAGAGTGGGTGGGCAGGCTAGGGTGCTCATCTAGACTCCTTCTGTAGTCAAGGAGAAGCACAAAATCCACTAGAGGGAGATTCAACCCATCATAAAAAACTGATCCCTCCCCAGGCAGGTGTGATAAATGACTGTAAAAAGGGCTGCCTGCTCATGCTACTGAATGCATAGGACAAGATCCTAAAAGTCTGCAAGACTGCAATCAAGTGAATCTCATACTAAATAGTTGAACAGCTAAATAAACATCTTTCAGATTGTCTTAATTCATATAACCAATGCATTTTAACTCTAGCTTGGAAGAACAGGTTCCAAAGATGAGAAGTTTAGCTTCTGTGATCCATCGAGATCTTGGTCTCTTCACTAGGAGTGATGACAGGACTAGACATTGCAAAGACATTTTTATGTGACAACTTTTTCACTTAAAATACAGTGAGCTATCACTTCCTTCTGACAGTTCAGGTAGGCAATCAAACAGTGTACAGATGGTCAGACAGTTTCGAATTATTTTAATACTTTACAATAAAAAAAAAAAAAAATCCTATTTTTCTATTTTTTATCACCTATTCTAAAGGAAATGTCTGGATGTTCAAAACTCAGTCATCATGATTTGAAAAGGATATACACCTTTGACCCTGAATTTTCAAGTACACTGTATAACACAACTCCCTGCCATCTAGCTCCTATCATACCTTCCTCATTTGTCATAGAAAATTTTTTGATTGACTTAACATAGATACTTTCATATGCTGGAGCTGAAAGAGCCAGTTCCTCAAATGGTACAAGTCAGACTAGTTTTATTAATGTAAATTGAAGCAGACTGATTTATACCAGCTGACAAAAGAGTCCGGTATCTAATAAAAATCAGAAAGACCTTTACATTTTACCTGACACTTACAGAGGTTTTAATCAAATTCTACATTTGCTTGTTTGATTTTTGGCATACGAGAATTTTTTTTTCATAGTGTTTATTGTGCCTCAGGATTAAAAAAATCTGACAGTGTTACAATTCCTGAGTAAGATATCTATGTGATAATTAAAAACAAAAAAAAAGACCTGTGACCAACAGCCAAATGAAACTGTCAGTTAACATACATTTGAAAGAAGTGACATCTTATTGTATAGAGGGCTCACATATTCACTCCCCCCTCAGTAAAAGACTTTTCATGACATGGAGATACCTACAAATGAGAATAGAAATATTTACCTAAAAGAAAATTAATACTAGCTCTTTTAAAAAACTAATAAGCATTTTTGAGACATTATTATCTGAATTTCCTGGTGCAATCATAGGAAAAATAAAAAAAATAAGATCCTGAT
This sequence comes from Tetrax tetrax, assembly GCA_009806455.1. NCBI lineage: Eukaryota > Metazoa > Chordata > Aves > Otidiformes > Otididae > Tetrax > Tetrax tetrax. Next base: position 62,595 of record WHYT01014055.1, read on the forward strand.
TCTTTAAATTTTCACTACATAGTTAGTGATCTCCATAGACTTCTATCTATGCTAACACAGTGCTGGAAGTTGGAGATACAATTTTGAATACAAAGACACTACCTCTGGCTAAAGAAGTCCCAGAGCCATAAAGCACTAAGGAAGAATGAGAGAATATTTTGAAAAACTACAACAATATATCAGTTTTATTCTTGGATTCATCCCTAGGCATTTGTTATAGGCTATAGGTTGATAAGGACGGTGGGCTAGATGGACCTTGATATGATCCAGTAAAGTTATGATCATGATCTTCTGTTCAATCACAGACAATTGAACACCATGTGACCTCATAGGTGGTAAACAAATTCACACATCAAAAATACTATTGAAATAGGATTGTACATTGATTGAAAATTTTTACTTGAAGTAATTTCTATAAAGTTCATCGTGTTTCATTTTAAACTCTCTGATTTTCCAATGACATTTTCAAAGAAATAAAAAAAAAAATTAAAGACAAGGAAATAAGAAAAAAAAAAGTGCATTTGTCAACACTAACAAATTTTTAGCTTATTTTTAAAATTTTCCAATGGGATAGAAAAATAGAACATTTTCACATTCTATATTTTTAAAAGATATTTCAAATTCTGAAGAACTAGCCATTTTCAAGAGTGAAAGAAGCACTTACAGATTAGTCAAAGTAGAATCAGAAATACGCCTGTTTCCACACGATCCTGTAATTTGCACAACAGCTAGCAATATTGGCCCTTTCAATCTGTAGAGTGACTGGATCTTTGGGAGTCCCGAGGGTCTTCATGAATCTTCTTAGACAATAGGAAAACATTGAGTTTGTGCCCTTACTCTATATCTGACATAATATTAGGTTTATATCAATGTATGACATCTAAACTCCTTAAACCACTCTCAGTAATTTGTGCAAATGTACAAATGCAAACAATAGAGAAGAGGGAATCCCATAAGGCAGGGTAAAGACTATTTAAAGCAATAGTATCTAATTCATATATGCTACAATTTCTTTTATAGTCAAACTGTAAATAACTTTTCATTGTAATATGAGGCACAAGAACATATGCTGTGCTGAATTCCAAACATATGACCTCTGCTGCATTCCTTTCATCTACTCATTATATAATTCTGTCAGCAAGAACAATCAAGTTTGATGTGCATAAGTGTTCACAGGATTGAGCTAGATACTCTGAAAGTTCGTTCCCTTAATATTGGTGCCATTATTTTGCATGGGAAAGTAGCTAATCTCATAGAATACTAAATATCAGGATTTTCCTTTTTTTTTAAATTACTATAATAGTTCAATTATTTAATTTTGAACCATTATTTTCTCCAGAAAAAAAAAAAATTATCAGCAATAGTGAAGTTCCTTAGTTAATTTCCATAATAATTCAGGATACGCATTTATTCGCTGACACAACAGCAATGGAATGTCAATTCCTTCAACTTTACAGCGGTCAACAGAAGTTGGTCAGTACACATCTGAAGAAGAGTTGGGTTTTAAGATCAACTCTTTCCACAGCTCCCTTCTTATACATCAGTAACAAACATAGCTCACAGAAGTAATCTTAATGAATTCAAGTTGAGCGTGAAAAGACAACATTTAAAGATAATTCAAATTCCACAGTAATCAGAGCATCATGTTACAGAAGTCAGTGCAGTTTAGATGAATAATTATGGCCCTGCTGTATTTTCTAACACTTCTGAAGCATGAGAGAGCACTTTTTAACCTGAGCAACTAACACTCAGCTAAAGTATTTCTAAAGATGAAGGTTTACCTGATCAAATAAAAACAATGTAGACGTCTACATCTCAGTTAGTTACTCCAGACTCCTGTTAGAGTCAACAGAAAGAAGTAGGCACTTCATTCTTTTCCAAACAGTGTCTGAAACAGGTCCAACAAACAGTGACCTCACAGTGCCTATTCATGCCTCTCCATTTCAGTATGTAGCGTAAGAAACTCTCATAGCTCTGAGAATTTCACTGTTCTTACCACATTCCCTAGAGCTGAATTTTTATCCATATTTTGATCTGTTTATCTAAGTAAAATGTAAAAGTAAGTTGGCCTTGCTTTTTAGACATTGTGATTCTTTCAAAATCTTTAATGACTATTACAAAATTAGTTTTTCTTCAGCACTTGATGCTCTTTTTTTTTTGCTTTTCAGATAAACCATCCTGTAGGCCATCTTGCCTTCAACTTCTCTATATCCTTTGGAATAGTAACAATTTTGTGTGAAGAACAGGAGAGCTAACGACTCATAACTTTGAAATAGTTTGTAATAATTCATTTGAATTTATCTGATACAGTCTGTCTTAGGAGAGCTGGAACTAAAGACAAAGACCCTGATATAGATATAATATATGCACATTTATTGCCCTAAAGCAAATACATTGCACTGGCAGAAAAGAGAACAGAATCATGCCCCAAACGCCAGTGCTCTGGTCTCCAACATTTTTTGACACCTTCTGTACACCTGATTACACTAACTGTTAATTTTTTTTTATTTAGCAGATTTTTTACTATAGGATGTAGTGATACCACATTCTGTCTTGTTAACTGCATATAGGAACAGCTAAAGTTAATTAGGTTTTGAAGTAGTCCATCAAACAATGGACTACGGATAGAGTTAAGGAGAAAGACAAAGACCAAATAACAAAGTAATAACCTAGGATACATATATAGATGAGTCAGGTTCAAAGCCAGTTTTAGAGGTTCTGCTTTGTACAAACTGCAGTGGATCCAACACAAAGAGTAACTCTTGCTAGACAGGAGCAGGAGCTCAGCCATAGGTCTCCCTAGGAATTACTGGGACTGTTTCAGGAGTAGTTGCTCTGGTGTGATCTGTTCTCATTTCTCATAGAAACATTTTGAAAAGTTTTGGAATGGAAACAGAAAGTTTCTTAATGTCTTGGAATTTTTATGGGAGGGCAACATTATTTCCCCTTTGGTTTTACGAATAGCTGCTTTACTTTTCTAGCTACATATTTATAAATGATACAAGTGAGTATGATAAGATAAACTGAATACTTGATAGATCACTTACCAGCATCAGTTGTGAAAGAAAAAAATAATTTTGTTACAGCAGGAAGTAAAAGACTAATTAGGGAGATTTGATTCCAGTTCTGAAATGCAAATTAGTCTGAAATATAAAAAAAATGAGGATAAATCTATTTATGTTCATATAACCAACATTAGCAGAAGGATCTAAGCACTGTTGATTTGCTGGCCACAGGTTAGAAACATCATCGGCATGTTTGTACTCCAAACTGACAGTTAGACAGGAAATCTGTTCTAGAACAAAACAAATTAAAATACTTACAGTTGATACACAATAAAGGAGAAAAAGATCTGCAACTCTTGTAAAAATTCAACACAGAAAAGAGGAGGAGGTCCGTTTTTTTTAAGACAGGGAGCAACCATTTGATATCAGACAACGATCAGTGCTTAATAAACCTAGGATCAACTACTCATAGCAATTCACTCAAGTTCACAGGTTTCCTGTAGAAATCTTGTATTTGAATTTCCTCATTGGAAAGTTGCACAGCCTCTGCAGACAAGCAGCAAAATGAAGGAGAAGAGGCTGCTACAGGCATGGAAGTCCTTCAGTGGAGCTGGGCAGAATAGGACTCCCAGTATCCCCTCCACTACCTGCCTGTCTCGTCCTTCTACCTGGTGGAGAACAGAGAAGGTGGAGAATGGCCTCTCACTGCAGTTTTCCAAAGAGAGGGTGTCGGAATTCAGCCAGCAGGCACCTAGGCAAGCCACACGCAGAAGACTTGTGCAGCATGTCCTCTTCCATACACCACAGTCAATGCTATGGCCTAACAGCAGGCACAGGACTGGCCCATTTTTTCCGTCTGCAACCGCTTTGGGGAGAAGCAGAAATCTCTCTCTGCTTTTGGCCCCTCCACTGCACTCTTAAAACAGGATCTGCTCTGGGTACCTCCCATACCACAGGTTGCATCCTCTGGGCGTATCGAGACACACACCCGGATGCCTGAGTGCACTGCCTCTGCATCTCCTATTCAGGCTGCAGGCGTACTCATCGCCCTCCTTCCTACCTGTTTCGGCCACAGTCCTGCCCCCTTGCAGTCCCCTCACTTGAGATGTCAGAACCACGGGGCTGAAAAATCAAGCACTTCTCACAGCAGGCACATTTACTGTAACAGTAGGTGCAAAGAAAGAAAAGGGAAATGTATTTTTAGTCATATAGTTGTAAAAATGTAGTGAATTGCAGGTAGAAGTAAATATTGCAAGGTAATTAACTAAAATTAGTCTGCAGAGGTGTTCCAAAATGCCTAGAGGCTGCAAAATATTTTTAATGATTTCAACAGGATTCTTAACTCTTTGTGTTCAAACTAATTAGTATCATTGTTTATTTATTTTCCAGTGGTCTTCGAAAAGATCTAGACATGTCATATATAACACAAGTGTCATAAATTGGCCACCAACCTGAATTTCCTTCACCCAAACCTATCTCACGTACACTAGAGAAACCTCTTTAATATTTCCCATGCACAGCTCAGCCAGAATTTGCAAGTACTGAACATCTCAGGAGAGTGCCAGATCTTATCAGATGTTCTGACTAAAAAGGTTTAGGGAAGTCTGGATAAACAAGCAGTGTTTTAGTTGCCTTACTAAACTGTATTTTCGAAGTTCACCCATCACTAATCATAGCCTGATAGCTTGTCAGAGATCATTGGAAGAATTCCCCACTGTAAATAAAAGCTCTGTGAACACAACTAGTTATAATACTTTGGATTTAAATGGATGTATTTTTGGCAAGAGGGTTCTGTCAACATTTATCAGGGAGATGGGTGTACATTTTACGTTGTTTTGGTTCCACAGCTAATTTGGACAGCAAAATGAGATTTCCTTGTAATGAGTACAAAGCCACCTGCTTTGTCTCTTTGGAGGAATTTAAAATATTTAGCATATGAGGTATAAGTATATCAGAAGAGTTCTCATAAATATCAGCAGGAAAGCTGTCTAGGCATAGAGATCTCCTGAGTAAAAGAATCAGTATTTAATAGCTCCCTTAATCTCACTTAATGTTAATGGACAATTGGAGGAAACTACTCATCTGGAAATTACTTTAGCAAATTAAACATGGCCAAACATCTTTGCCTAAGTGAATCTGAAAGCAAGTCATCCATCTTACACAGGATTTTAGAGAAGTATCCAAAGTCTGAAAACTGTGTGTCAGTTTAGTAAATGAAAGTCACTTATGAGCTCACATCAACATGTTGCATGCTCAATCCACGCTAGCCAGAGCTCAGTAACCAGTATCTTGGCCAACAAACCCCACTTACAAGCACTGCACCTCAAAAATTTATAAGAAACAAAAGCTTTTCAACATTTTGCTAATGCCACACATGTTGTTTGATGTTTTCTAAATTATTTTCTCCTGATGAGTCTTGCTCAAGTCCACTGCTGGTGTTTTGTACAGTTCTACCATGTCAAGTGCTAATTTTTATGTATACTATGCCATCTTCTTCTTCCACAAGGACATAAATGAACTTCACTAATATATTCAACCTTGATTTAATTATAAAATGACCCTGTATAGTATAAAAATAAGTGTATTTAGACACTTTCCTTACTACTCACTGTATATTAAAGTGTTTTGGTAAGATGAGTGACTATTACTCAGTACCATTTTCCTAAGAAAGGTGCTGAGGTACAATGCAATTGCCTGCTTTCCATAAGGTACCTATGTAAAGTCCTAAACCCATGATCTGTCTCTAAAAACAGTATCATGTTGCACTTTTAACCACAGTGCATGACTGAGGGTGCATGCAATTATCAGGCAGCAGGTTTGAAAAGCTATGAAGTCTATAGTTTGTCTTCACGTAGAGCATGACTCTATCAGGGAAGTCAATAGCACAGAACACTTGGGAGGCCAAATATATGTATGTTCAATCATTATATAGGTACCTGAAGTGCATCTTCATTGGTGGCTATCAGTATCATGGAGATGTTGTGATCTCTGTCTCAAGAAGTCTCTGAACTATTCATTGTCAGAAAAAGTGTATCTGGCAGAGATTACTGTACATATGGTCTGCTTGAAGCTTTTCTATAAGCATCCGACAACTGCTGTTGGAAAAATACTAGACTATCCAGAAAAATTGTCCTTATGTAAACTTCCATTAAAGAACAAGGCAGGTCAGTGGAAATGATAAAAACATGGAGGATGTAAGTTTGAAAAATTGGGGACCTCATTTATTTCATACTTGTCTTTTCTTCCTGCACATATTCTTCATCTTTTTAAAATTCAAGTTTCATTTCAATTAAATACAAAATGTATGCAAATAAAAGCTGTATATACTAATATGTTGCTTTTTGAGAGTTAAATGAACTGCTTATATAATTCTTTATTTCATCACTTCTTTTAGCCCATGATTTCTGTGTGAAGATTTGATCGTTGACTGAAATTCACCTCACAAATAAATCAGAGAATATTTTTGACAGCAAGAGACTGCAATCACGTCTAGTAAATTGCAATCACTTTTAGTTAAATTACGCTCAGCGTGAATTTTGACTGGAGTGTTTATTTACTTTGAAATGGGTAAACAATTTTTTAAGTGCCCACTAATAACTTCGTTTAGGTGCCTCATGATAAATCAATTTTTCATGTAGCTCTGTTGAAACCAAACTTCATCTAGTTAATATATATTTCCAACCACTCTCCTTCTATATTTTAGCACTGTAACTAGTATAAAGGAATATGCCTATGTTTATTAGATGATGGAGAAAAAGGGGTACCTAAGCTATGCACAGTCATCAAAGGAGGCCTGCAGGAATCAAGGACCTATACAATTATTAGAAATAAAATAATTTAAATTCTTTTTTTTTTTTTTTTATTTCTGAGAGTTCAGAATAAGATCCAAATGTTGACATGGATATATTCTTCATAATGTCTCCAACATACTAGAAGAAGTATTTGTATCTTGGAAGTACAGGATGATCAGTCACAACAGTAGGGTGTTAAAAGGCCAAGTTCAGCCATAACATAAGTCTAATTCTACTGAAAATCAATAACACTAGAAATATTTTATAAAATTATCTAATTTAGATTATTGACTCCCAGCTTTGCAGGCAGACAGTACACTTCTTTTGCAAAAGGAAGAAGTATAGTCAACTTCTAAAACTATTTTCTAGCAGCATTGTTGTAGGTATATGTAACTCTGAACATATTTTAAAAACTGTCATAACTGAGTTTATATACAACATTTTATTTTTTAACCAATCATTCTGATACAGAAGTTCATGTGTTTCTAGGTTTCATTATTGTCATCCTATTACAAAGAATCTAAAAAATAAAGTAAAGGATGTAAACACTGAATTAAGCTTGAGCTTCTCGTTTTTCCAGAATTCATCAGATAAATTTAAAATCAGATTAGAATCATATCTTTGGACATTTGGTTCATGTTCTTTACAGTTCTTATGTATTTATCAGCTTTTCATTGAAGAAGTCTCTGGTGTATTTTTAATCTCTTTTCAGTTCATATTTTTTCAATTTTCAGTTGATATGAACCATAGATATTTAAACACAGTTTGCAGTTGAATTTAAAGAAGCTGTTTCTCTTACTCAGACTAAACTCATGTAAACATAAGCTATTGTTCTTCAAATTAGGAACAGAACCTCTTAAATAGAAAAAAAAAAAGAATGAAATTTAGAATATATCTTGAAGAAAGAGAGGCAAACAAATTAAAATAATTGCTCTGATTCATGCAAAAAATCTCACATCAAGTTTCAGTTTTCACTTACCACTGGGTAAACTTATCCTTTCTTATATATCCTTTGCTATGAAATGAAGAATATTTGACATGCAGGACAAAGAAATGTATACATCGCATTGAGTAGTTTATGATGTAATCAGGAAAATTTTACTTAATGTAGAATCAGGCCATGGCTGAGTAAATCATAATCTAATCATATCCAAATACAGTATAACCTCCCTTTATGATGGTAAATAATTCAATATGGGAAGTGAAATGAGGAAGGATAAGTTGTTAGAACCAGGCAAGTATTGCAGGGCAACTTCCATCTGGCCTCACCCTCATACAACCACAACTTTTCACAGCAGTGCAATGCCAACAAAAATAATTAATTTACTCTATAAATCTTGAGTAAAGTTTTTGGTGAATCAAGTTCAAACGTTTGTTTTGTGTGGTAAGAAGACTTGTGATAGGGCTTGTTCTCTTAACAATTACTGGCAAACTTAGAAGTATGTCTAGGATGAGGCACTATTTTTCATAGACTGAAAGTATCCAACTTCACTAATACATTAACAAGACTCATTTCCTATTATTTCCTTCCCCATTTTTTTTTTTTCTTCTGTTGTGAAACTTAGGGAAAAAAAATTGGATTGTATTTTTTTAAAAAATTCCTGGACTCTGAATGCTGTGCTTCAGCTATGGCCTTGTCACTGTTTTAATACCAGAAAATATGGCAAAGAGTCATGGTTCGGTTGCCGCTTCCTCGTTTCTCTGCAGGGGAAACTTCATAATGTTTCCTGGCTGAATTTCTTTCCCTGCTCTGCTCAGTTGTACTGACCACTGTGGTGGCAGCAAGGTCAGGTTTACCCACTTGCACAGCAGTGGGAATATTGGCTGGACTTGACTCTGTTTCCTTTTTTACAGTGTGATCTGACTTATACATATGTAGTGCAGTGAGGAAAGCATCTTCTACCTGTGAAAATCTCTCCTGGAGATCTGATGGCCCCAGTCTTGTGTAGAACACCAAAGGAGGGAAACATCGTGTGTGTTCAGAGGTTTGAGCGTAAGTCTAGACTGAGTATGCAGACACTTTTATATCTTCTTCAGATTACCAGACCATAGCATATCTGACCAACATGCCAACAGTTTTCCCTTGCTGGCTGAAAATCATAACAACCTGTGAGGCATATCAAACACTTTGAAAAATCTCAAAGCAACGTAGCAGGCTCCACCTCACCTATGTACTAGGAAAAGAGTGAGAGTTCTCCATCACAAAATGTCTGTACAGATTGTGTTAGAGACCTGATGACAGCAGCAGACCCAAATTTTCCATGTGTCACACATGAACAAGTGGCATTTAACTCTTATTGGGTTGTAGCTCACATACGAATTTCAGCTCATGTCTGGGCCCTCACCCATTAACAAGAACCAATTACTCAGACAAAAGCTCTCTTCAGAAAAGCAGCTAAATATTATGCCAAGCCAATTCTTCCTTTGTGGAGAGCACAGAAGCAGACAACTATGTAATAGGTCAAAACTGAAATTGCTATGCAGCAAAAAATAATTTATAAACAACTAGATACTGAAGAAAATTGTAATTCTAAATGCTGACATGAATGGGCTTTTGGCAAATCCATATGATATCTCTGCTCTACTGTCATCCTTGGTCTGACAGCTGCCATTGCCTGACAGTCATTTCAGTAAATATGATTACTATTTTTTCTTCCTAGGGGTAACAATAATATTTTATATTTACAGTGTATACATTTCCTTTTCCATTTATAACAATAAAAGCATATACCTCTTGACGAAATGCTACATATATTTATGAAGGGGAGGAGGGAAAAGGAGGTTGAAACACCAATGTCTTGCTGACCAATAAAGAGATAAAAGAAACAAAATAGTTCTTATTATAAAGTGTGTTTTTTTACAAAAGATATTGACAATTTATACAGAAAAATGAAGAAACTGGTGCCTCACATACAAATCTTCCTTGTAAGAAATACAGCAGATGCTTAAAGGTTTAGACAGTTAGGGTGGAATCCACAGCAACTAAATTTACCACCTAAAATATGCTCAAATTGTTCTTGATGCACAGTCCTGATGTCCAAGCGCTCTAGAGCTGCAGCAGAAAGAGGTAGATGCATCTGACAGGCAAATGTCTATCCTATCAGCCTAAATTAGAGGGACTGAATTTCATCTCTAGGTTTTTCATTGTGTTATTGCATCTACCCTTCTCTGATCTTGGAAGCAATCTAAGCCAGATTTGGGGAATTATTTGTGATTCATAAAGCCAAAGATTACTTCAGCATTTTAACAAAAAGCTAAAATCAAGCAGTGGGAAAAATTCCCTTCAGTTCCAACATCCAGTTCATCTTGCAGTTAGAAATAGGAAAATCATTATTTTTGTAATAGATGCTTATTTTTAACCTTAAATTTTGCAGTTCTTCATTGAAAAATGGACAGGATGGATATAGACCACATATACTGCAGGAGGAATTAATTTCCAAAAAAGCGGCTGCACCACGGGACACTCCCTGGATCAGAGCCAGTCATCTTTTCCCCTGGGTGTGCCAGGAGTCATTCACAGGAATAAGGAGTACAGCTGCCACCTGCATCCTCCTGAAAGATCAGACCCTCAGGAATCTGACCCAATTGCTACCCAAAATGATACAATGGCTGAAGGGCATGTGCTCTTACGCACAGTTAAAGAAAATGAGGGATTTTTGTTGTTGTTTAATTTTGTTCTTCCTGAAAAAAGCAACTGCAAGTCACACTAAAGCTGCCTAGGAAGGGACAGTATCTGAAGGCACCCAACTGACAGCAACCGTGTCCCGACATACTGTGCCAAGCAGCACATGTTCTCGAATGCAGGAAATCCCATGTCAGTGGATGTGAAATGTAAGAGACATGCATAAGGTTTATTAGGAGTTGGATCCTCAGCTGATTAAAAGCAAGGAGTCAGTTCACTGAAGTCAGTGCAGCTGCAATAATTTATATTAGCTCAGAACCCAGCCCTAAGCTTCTTTAATGCATGTGGGTTTTTTTCTTAATAATTTATCAAGCATGGTTTAGAAGACAAATCATTGATGATGATTCCTGTCAGAGAGAAAGCTTTCATGCTAGCTGCATTGTGTCTGACAAGGCAACACATACGGTGGTCCGGCTTCTATTGTACACAAAGAATGGAATTCAATTGCTTAAACATTGGCATCTGTTGCCACTTGAGACATCTCAGGTGACCCCACCTGGTCTCCAGCTGCCTGTCTAGGAGGACACAGGTCTCTTGTAAGTCCTGTGACATACCTGTCAGCCCCATGCAGATGTCTCGGGTATCCTGGGGCATATCAAACGGCACTAGACACTTATGTTCAAGCTACTGAATTTCTCCCAAGATCTGCAAGAGCAGCTGAAGTAACGTGTATTGTACTGGTCCTCTTCATATGTCGTCTGCTTCTTTTACTGTTTTAAAGAATCTTTGCTACCAGACTTGAAATCAGTAGCATTTTTAGTAACACAAATTTCTAAAGCAAAGGGGTTTTTTTCAGTGCTTTACCTGTGCTGGGGGCTATGCAAAATATTATATATTATGCAATTCAGTAGGTCAAAAAAAAAGCAAACAGGTAGCTCAGCTTTCTAACCCCATGGGGGACTATCATCTGTAAAAGCAAAAGCTTGCTAAAATGGTTGGTTTTATTTACAAGTTTACTAGAAGTGGAATTAATTCCCCCTAACTTTGGAAAAAAGGATTCAGCACCAGACTGCATATATCTAAGAATCAAATGTAGGCAGATGTCCATGTCTGAGACACGTGTGAAAGCTCTCACAGTAGTGAATTGGATCTACAGCTCAATTTAGATCTACAGCTCAATTTACATACAGCATGAAGTACCGTATTCCACCTGGTACCAAAGGGTGCAGGTCTTCTGCAGACTCATGTTACATCTGATGGACAATGTCTCATATACTTTAAGCCATCCCTGATCACAGTAGATACTTGTGTTTAGGTGTCGTAACATGTCCAGTCAATAGTGTATGGAGTCTAAACAGCTATGTGCTCACCCTGAAGAGGGCACCTAAGACTGGAATCTCTCACAGGAATTCAGTAATATTTTTTGTGTCTTATGGTGTCTCAGATATTCACAAGGACTGGAAGACATGACATAGGACTTTCATATTGGTTCATGGCTGGAAGTCAGTTTAGATAACTTCAGTCATCTTAAAAATCAATAGTCATAATATTTAGTCAATTGTACTAAGTCACTGCATATGACCTAATCAACCTGGGCTTCCCTTCAATCAGTGGACAAAAGTAGGTACTTTCAGGATTCAGTTCATCAGATAAGGAATTGGCTGGATGGCCACACTCAAAGAATTGTGGTCAACAACTCAATATCCAAGTGGAGACCAGTGATGAGTGGCATTCCTCAGGGACTGGTATTTGGACTGGCCCTGTTTAACATCTTTGTCAGAGACATGGAGAGTAGGTTAGAATGTGCCTTCAGCAGGTTAATTGTTGACACTAAGCTGTGTGGTGCAGTTGACTCGCTGGAGGGAAGGGATGCCATCCAGAGGGACCTTGACAGGCTGGAGAGATGGGCCCATAGAAACCACATGAAGCTCAAAAAGGCCAAGTGCAAGGTCCTGCACATTGGTTAGGGCAATCCCAAGCAAAAATACAGGCTGGGCAGAGAATGGATCGAGAGCAGCGCTAAGGAGAGGGACTTGGGAGTGCTGGTGGATGAGAGGCTCAACATGAGCCGGCAATGCGCCCTTGCAGCCCAGAAAGCCAACCACATCCTGGGCTACATCAAAATAAACATGGCCAGCAGGTTGAGGGAGGTGATTCTCCCCCTCTATTCTGCTCTCCTGAGACCCTACCTGGAGTACTGCGTCCAGGTCTGGAGCCCCCAACATAAGAAGGATGTGGACCTGCTAGAGAGGGTGAAGAGGAGGGCCACAAAGATGATCAGAGGGCTGGAGCACCTCTTCTATGAAGACAGGCTGAGAGAGTTGGGGCTGTTCAGCCTGGAGAAGAGGAGGCTCCAGGGAGACCTTATAGTGGTCTTTCAGTACCTCAAGGGGGGCCTACAGGAAAGATGGGGAGAAACTCTTCAGTAGGGCCTGTTGTGACAGGACAAGGGGCAACGGTTTCAAAATAGGGGGAGGTAGATTCAGATTAGATATTAAGAAAAAAGATTTTAAAATGAGGGTGGTGGAACACTGGAACGGGTTGCCCAGAGAGGTGGTGGATGCCCCATCCCTGGAAACATTCAGGGCCAGGTTGGACGGGGCTCTGAGCAACCTGATCTAGTTGGAACCTGCTCCTTGCAAGGGGGCTGGACTAGATGACCTTTAAAGGTCTCTTCCAACTCTAACCATTCTATGATTCTATTCTATGATTCTATACATTAGAGATGTGTGCATTATAGCAAAGTAAATCATGCGATTAAAATGCATATGTTTCCCCACTGATTATAAAACAAGTCTAAGGTGAGTAATGGATACATGGACATCCACAGCAAAGACTGCCTATGGTTAGATAAATCCCTATAATTTCACATTTAAAAAAAAAAAAGCATGCTTAAGCAACTCTTTTGGTCTAGTCTAGTTTCATAAGCCTAGATAGGATAATATTCTGGCCCTTCTTCTGGCTGCCTCCTTTTCTTGTCTTGTTTACATTTCTGAGTGTAAAGCTTTCATTGCTCATTGAACAGAGAAGGTTCTTGGAATCACTGAGGCAGTACCTCCATGCCCACCTAATTTCCTGTCTGAACAACTACAATTCTCTAGATGATTAATGTTTTTTTTTTAATATTCAGATGATCTTCGTGTGAAGTTTTTTCATGAGCCCAAACTTCTGATGTAGTCATCTGTATCTCTCTTACCACAGCAAAATCAAGTTCAAGTTGTTGTCTTAATAACAAAGTCAGTACGGTTCTTTAAAAAAAATTTTAAAGAATTCCTGTGGGTTTGCTTTGGAAGAGGTGTTGGATTTAAATATTAAAGACTCAACAGTATTAAAGGCTACAAAACAACAATATCATTGAATTGAATAGATTCTAGAGAGCATTTTGATATATAATTTATATATGTAAATTATTTAGTATTTATGCAAATTAGTCTATTATGAAGCACCCCTGTGCTGTGAATGGCACTTCAGCCCATGGACCCGTCAACTGGTAATAAAATAAATATTGAGATAAAATTTGGTTTTACTTTAAATTTATGTATACTGATGGCATTAAGCTGCAGAGAAAGTTGGAGAGCACAGTGCTTCCTTTTGTACTGAAGATTTAAGAAGAAAGTTGTCTATGCATTTAATGAAAAGACTTTAATAATGCGAATGTTCTGAAATAAATCTCAGTCAGAATTACAATTTATATCATTATGGGCTTCAATTGAACTATGAGGATTTTTGTAGTTATTGTTGTACATTAAAAGTACTATACTGCCCTGGAGATCTAGGCATCTAAATGGGCAAAATAGAAAAGTAAATTTTAGTCTCCATTTAGACACAGGTAAAGGCTGTCACAACACCAGGCATGATCAGAAAAAAAAAAAAAGATGAGAACCACAGACCATCCTTCTCTTCAAAACAGTAGGAACAATATTAGTTTGCCTAATTAAAAGAAAGGAAGGAAAGACAGAGCTTATCAACAATAAGCTGTCATTATTACCATAGATTTAGCTGACTGCTCTCCTGGTTCACTGTTTTAAAACAGCAGGACAGTATCAGTGAAACTTAAACTCCTTGCTGGAAATTATCTCTTGTTCATTGGGTGGATATTTGAAGGGATTGTGAACAACGCCCAACTCTGGGGAAGCAATGAAAGTAAGCAAAACTTTTTGTAAGGAACTCAAGCAGTACACAAGTTGGCAACCACTCATTTCTAGCAAGATGTAAAAAAAATATAGACCTTTCCTTTGCTGTGATTTAGTCTGTCTTTGACATGATTACAACAATATTATTGATCTGGAATAAAACATAGTTTTACTACATAGGGATGAAACAAAGGTCAAACATCATGTGTCAAGCAATTTCCTTATGCTGGCCCTAGTAGGTCACTACTAGGTAAAACTAAACATACAGGAAAAAAAGCTCCTAAAATCCATATATTTTAGACAGACAGTTTTCAAAAGGCATAAGAATGGAGCACCAGAGAGGATTTTGTGGGCCATCAGGTCTGCTGCCCAACTGCCTGTTTAGGGTTTTCTGTCCTTTCTACTGGAATAACCTTTCAAAGGTATACCAGAACTTCAATTCAACATCAGAACTTTCTTTTACTCAATGTTATTAATCAGTCTAAAGAATTCTTCTCCCTTTTTACTGTGTTTTTCCACATACATATTCTTCCATTTGTATTATTTGGAGTAATCACATCCTCTTTACACCTCCTCCCCACTAAGCTCTGCAAGTTATAGTCTTTCTCTCCTAATCAAGTTCTTCATCCTCTGACCATCTTAACTGATCCCATTTGAGCTGAATTTATTGCTTTTGGACACTGGGCAGCACTTTGGCATTCTAGGTGAGATCTTGCAAAGCTTTGTACCATAGCAGTAATATCCTCTTCAGGTACTAGAAATTTTTTGACAGCTCTAACTGATCACAAATTTCTTGCATCTCAGCAATATTCATAGCATATTTATTTATTTTACATGAGATTATTTTCCCCTGTCATGCAAACATCCCCATGGTGTAGGAAGTTAGTTGGACTTTTTGGGTGGACTTTAGTTCTGCTGTAATTTCAGAATGAAGGATTCAAGACAGAACAAAATGTATTAAAAAAAAAAATCTGACAGTAGCTCTGTACAATAATTATTTAATCTAATTCTCAAAGCTACTCACAGCACATATGGAACTGAGCTCGAAATCACTGCCACAGCAATAACAAATATAATGTTATGACCCATCTAGACATCTGCTAGATGGTTGTTGGAGTTTTTAATGCACAAGCACCCAGAATCATCTGCAAGGTGACATCATTACCAACCTCATTTCCTTTTACGATTGGGTGACCAGACTGGTGGATGAGGGAAAGGCTGTTGATGTGGTCTACCTGGACTTCAGCAAAGCCTTTGACACGGTCTCTCACAGTATTCTCCTAGGGAAACTGGCTGCCCGTGGACTGGGTAGGTATACCCTTCTTTGGATAAAGAACTGGCTAGGGAGCCGTGCCCAGCGGGTAGTAGTTAATGGAGTCAAGTCCAGCTGGCTGCCTGTTACAAGTGGTGTCCCCCAGGGGTCGGTACTTGGGCCCATCTTGTTCAATATCTTTATTGATGACCTAGACGAGGGGGTTGAGTGTATCCTCAGTAAGTTTGCAGATGACACCAAGTTGGGTGGTGGTGTTGATCTGCCTGAGGGTAGGGAGGCCCTTCAGAGGGATCTGGATAGACTGGATCGCTGGGCTGAGCTGAATGGGATGCGGTTCAACAAGGCCAAGTGTCAGGTCCTGCACTTTGGCCACAATAACCCCAAGCAGCGCTATAGGCTCGGGGCTGAGTGGCTGGAGGACTGTGAAGAGGAAAGGGACCTGGGGGTGTTGGTTGATGCTCAGCTGAACATGAGCCGACAGTGTGCCCAGGTGGCCAAGAGGGCCAACGGCATCCTGGCCTGCATTAGAAATAGTGTGGCCAGCAGGAGCAGGGAGGTAATCATCCCCCTGTATTCGGCGCTGGTGAGGCCGCACCTCGAGTATTGTGTTCAGTTTTGGGCCCCTCACTACAAGAAA